>JACCGJ010016750.1:0-73877 GCA_013407085.1 Atriophallophorus winterbourni | reverse complement strand
TGCAAAAACTTTGGGCTAACAATCAGCATGAGCAAGTCCAAAGTCCTTGGTCAAGGGACTGTATCGCCTCCCATCATAACTGTTGGAAACTGTCAGCTTGAACCAGTACATCATTTCACATATCTTGGTTCAACCATTGCGGATAACCTCTCGCTAGACACGGAGATTGCTAAGCGGATTGGCAGAGCAGCTGTCATTTTGTCCCGATGGAACTCTCGTGTTTGGGGTAACCGCAAGCTGACTGTAAAGACAAAGATGATGGTATACAGCGCGTGCGTATTAAATGCTTTACTGTACGGGAGTGAAACCTGGACCACCCACGCAAGACACGAACGGAAGCTGAATGCCTACCATCTACAAAGCATCCGTCGTATCTTGAACATATCGTGGATGGACAAAGTGACTAACGCTGTAGCGCTTTCAAAAGCTGGTCTACAGAGCATGTTCTCCCTATTACGTCAGCGCCGCCTGCGGTGGCTTGGTCATTTCTATAGAATGGAAAATGTTCGTATTCCGAAAGATCTACTCTACGGTGAGTTGCAATTAGGAAGTCGACCATTGGGCAGACCGCACTTGCGGTACAAAGATCTTTGCAAAAGAGATATGAAAGCTCTTGACATTGACCCCGCAAGCTGGGAAGAATTTGCTCTTGACCGCTCACTTTGGAGGCATTTTGTAAAGCGTCGTCTGCAAGCAGGGGAGGAGCAAATACAGCTTTTGGCTGCTGAACGCAGATCACGCCGCCGGCGTGCAACTGATGCAATACAACAGAGTTCTGACTATCGTTGCAAGCGCTGCGGGAGAGATTGTTCCTCCCGAATCGGACTGTTTAGTCATTCAAAAAGTTGCAAAACATGAAATTCATGCGATGTGATGTACATCCATGGTCGACATCGACCGATGGAAGGCCAACACCCTTTTACGACAGCTTCACTTCCGATATTGTGAATAATATAAAATAGTCATATTTTAAAGGATCTTTATACAAGGGTTGAAATCAGAAGTCAACCTTTATGTAATTACGACACAATGACCCCACTGTTTGCCAAGAACTTGTCTTTGACCATTTCTGAGAGGCATATTGTGAAGCATGCCTTTTAGACTGGGAAGAATGGCTTAGAATCACTACGGAAATCCGTTGGTAAATGTTGGTCTGCATATCTTATGACTTAAAACATTAACTTGGGCTAGCACTTTCCCACTGTTTTAAAGCCCGGTGAATCTTGCCATCTCCGACCGCTTATGACCAGCAATCTCAAGTCTGTGGGAGAAGAGATCGCAGGGATACGATCACGCGTAGTCATATGATGCACATCTATGACATTACCTATTGTAAGGTTCGTGATTTTACGTTGCACATGGAATAGATGGGTTTCCCGGAGATAATGACAGTGAGATGCCAGTCTGGTATTGAGAATAGTATGGTATGGTATGAAAGCACAAGTCTGATCCAGGCAAACTGCCGCACAGTCATAGACTGCACGTGGGCTAAGATACTGTCAGGTTGCCCAGGCCTAGACAGATATGAGATAGAAAAAAGAACAGGAAATGTTAGTAAGACTCCAGCCTGTTTCAGCATGCAGCTCACTACCTTTGGCCAATCAATTTAGCACGGTGTTAGCCGCACAACACGAAGTACTGTACGATTGCACATCCGTGCAATGGGGTATTGAGAATTGTATTAAACTAGCAATAACCGCACTTCGGGTTGAAGTTCATTTTATCCGATATCGTCACTGCACTAATCCATAAGTATACAGCGGTTCTTCACGAAGCTAGACGGATGAAGTGTAACTAGAAGGTGAGATTTTGATATATATTGGATTGTTTGCTTCAGCGATCGCACCACGGTATAACCTTTTTACCTAACCTTTAGCACTATCCATTTTCATATTTCTATTTTACTATTTACGCCTGGGCAATCTGACGGTCTCTCACTTTGCTGTTGTTTGGCTGAATCCGGGTTTGTGATCTAGAAGTCCACGTTTCCAATAATTAGAAAATAAACTAAATCGATTTTTGTGCTTCCTATTCTTACTTTATATACGAACTGAGCTTAACATGGGTGTCGCGCTAACTTACAATCAACACTGCCAAAAAACAAACAAATAAGTTACACGATCGCTGAATCAGTGTTCTCTCATCGTTAATAAAAATTGCTGTTTTGTGAACTGGGCCGATAATTTGAGGATGATTTATCTTACCTCCTACAGCTCTTCCCCTATTTAACTCGATACAGCAGGCCGAATCTTTGTCAGTCAGTGTAGATCATCCTACCTAAACATGAATTTAATCATTCATTGAATCTACGAAACGGGTTTATAGTTGAGTTCCCTGATGCGATACCATCAATTCTGCTCGAAGGAGGCGCCCAAATATTGATTACTATGTTTGGCTATCCTCTTTATGGACGTGGACACCATGGAACAAAAAGTAGCCACCGGCGACGTCTATGGTGAAATTTAAAATTATCAAATAAAGCTTTTATCATTCATTCAATTCATGCTATCAGTGGTCTCTGAAGAGTTAAGTGAGAGATCGTCAGATTATCAAATCGATTACCACCAGTAAGCTGACTGGTGGTAGCCCAAATCATTGTTTCACATTGGTTTAAACATATGTGCGTGTATGAAATCAAGAGTCTGGAGTCGTGCAAAGTGCCACACAATGATAATGTTCACCGTGGGCTTAGATGTTATCATATTATCCCGGCCCAAACAAAAAATGAGGTAATAGCAGTAGAACTCCATCGTATTGGGGCATACATATATATATATATATATATCTATATATATATATCCCTGCTGCCTTGCAGGTCGCACTTGGTTGTGCAAAGGCTAGAGAAGCTGACTCGAACAAACGCCGAGTGGTACTGGGGACGCCGCTTTGTATCCAAATCCCCAAGAACCTTCATTGAAGCCGACTTATTCTCCAGGAGGAGATAGTCGCACAAAAAAATATATATCACAAACCTGATTCAGCCAAAGTGCCGCGCGGTCATAGATCACACTGGCTAAGATTCTAATTAGTCTGCTGTGAGCACGATAGCACTTCACTGGCTTACACCAAGCTTCTCTTCTGGTGAAACCCAAAGCCTTATCGAAATAGGCGAAACACATGCAACATTATCACCACTATGGGCTGCTGTCGGAGTGCGCAGTTTTACAATCCGGTATGTTCGGGTCCAGGCAAGTATCGACGGCTGTTCTCATTGTGCATGTGATTTAACGATTTGGTGCAATCGTATAATAGCATGTAGTGTACGGCTGTGCGATACTTTGCCTGCATCAAGCTTGCGATTTCATACATCCATAGTAGCATGATTCCTTCATAATTGCTATAGTCACTGAGCCTACCTTCAAGATACTGACTGAGTAACGTTTCTTCCTTCAGGTTTTCGCTTTTTTTCAAAAAAATTAAAACAGCTGGTATACTGGGTCGGCTGTGAATTTGCCTATGTGGCGCGTGACACTTTAGCTGCTTCATGCGACCCCCAAATTTTTTTACATGTCCAGGCATTCACATTAATTCTCTTTACATCTTTCGTCCAAATAGATTTTCCCACGTATCGGCTAAAATCCATTGACTACGTAGTCTATCGTGCTTACCATATACACTTTTTAGACTTCTCTATTGGGTGTTTTGATTACTAAGTTGCACTTGCTTTGAAAGCGGTTGAGAATTGCCCTAAATCATGATAAGAACTAAACCTATATGTGCGAATTTCGAAACAAACTGTAAAGTAGCCATTTCTAGCGTGGACTATGTACAATACAGTCAACTGTTTACTGATGAAATGAGATCACATAGGTTAATCTTTAGTCTTGCTCTACTTATTTTATGTTATCACATGATTCCTGGATTTTACAATTAATTTTCTGATATTTTCCAGCACCCATTTTACTCGGGGCTATGGCGATGAATTAATCATATTTCAAAGTTCTAAACAGCCTGGCTTAATATGCGCACACCTCAACGTGACATTGTCGCGTGCCCTTTTCTATAACCATGTTTAACATAATTTTTGATGTGCGGGTGTGCGTTCTGGTACTTCCATGCTCTGTACAGCTAACACCGTGGCTAATTGATTTGCCATCAGTAATGAGCTGCATGCGAAAATACACTGGAGTCTGACTGCCATTTCTATTTTCATTTCTCACATCCGTCTAGGCCTGGGCAACATGACATTATCGTAGCTCACGTGCAGTCTTTAATTGTCCGGCGCCAATCCTGGTTCAGGCCTGTGATTTCATATACATACATACAGTGTGCTGGATTCGGTATGCTAACTCGGGTAACATATTTTAATGCTTTATCAATAACGAGGTTTGTGTGGCTTACACTGGTAATGTATTGAATATTTCAGCAATCTTTCGACCGCTCCATAAACGTATTTGAGCTCTGCTTATAATTATTTTGAAACTATACCCGTTTTATAAACAGTTTCGCTCTATTTAGTTTTCGATTAATGATTTCAGATAATTTGCATCTATCGCTTCACTTTCTATCTGTTTAGCTAAAATGACCAGGTGACTTTGGCATGGGCTTGCTTTTTTCTACATTGTGCCGTATATTCGGTACGGCCAAACACAAAGTCCTCATACTTGGTCTGGACAATGCCGGAAAATCCACCATTCTTTATCAGTTTGTCTTGAAGGAGGCTGTTTACACCCCACCGACCATAGGTAGCAACGTGGAGGAAGTTCGCTGGCGCAATATGCATCTAATTATGTGGGATATTGGTGGACAAGCCGCACTTCGACCTTCCTGGAGCACTTATTTTGCAGGCTCTGATGTAAACATTCTGTGTATTTTCTGACAATTTTAGTTCATTATACTAGTTATTGACAGCACCGACCGGGAACGGCTATGGATGGTGAAAAAAGAATTATACAAGCTTCTTTTGGCAGAGGTAATATATATCTTTGAAATAATCTCAAGGAATTAAAAAATACAAAGATGCTGATTTTCGCCAACAAACAAGATGTTGCGGCCTGCATGTCTGTGACAGAAATCAGTCAAAACCTGAACTTGACTTCCATTAAAGATCACCCCTGGCACATACAAGCGTGTTGCGCATTAACTGGTGAAGGGTGAGTTCCTTAATTTCATGGGTCATCGCATGAACAGTATTATAGACGCAGCGAAATCACAAGTTCAACTGCACTCCCACCATTTATATAAAACTTGATCTGTTGATTCAATTCTTTCATTTTGCCGCAACAGGATAAAATTGTCTTTGTCATTGGCTCAGTTTGCCATGGCTTGCACCAAAATTTATTCTCAAACTATTTAGCCTAATCTGACCTCGGGTGACCAACGGAACGCTTCATTTGGACGACTTTTCTCTCCATTCGGCTCCGTTTTCTTCTGCTATTTAGGGGATAGTTTGCTATTTGCACAAGGTTAAATTTTCACATGATAACATTCACCATTTGGTTTATGTTTGCGCAGCAAAACACTGCGTTTCTGAGCCATGTCGCGTCATAGATTAGACGTTCTCTTAAACACGATTTTCGCTGTGGGATCCGATTGTAGAGCCCCGTATTTGCGCTCGGCCATCGGTTTTCATCATTTTTAACTTATAACTGTGTTCTATATTTCTAAGTCGTCAAATCAGTTTGCCGTATTAAAAAACGCGTATTCAATATGCCATGAGTTGAACGCCTCATACACCTCGGCCTAAGGACTCTTTCACAAAGGAGAATTCGGGGCGACCTTATCCTTGCATATAAAGTCCTTACTACTGTTTCCCACCCCTTGGCTTACTTATTCGAACTTCTAGCAACATCCGAGTGCATGGTTGCATATTGAAAACACCAAACTACAAACAGAACTACTACAACTATTTTTATTCAGTGCGTCTGTTTTTGTTTGGAATTTCATAACTGCCAATTTGGTATACTACAATAGCTAAATTCAGATGGAAACTTGACGATTATATGCGAGCTAACTCTGATATTGCTCTAGGTTATCGCAGTCATGAGGATCCATCCATATTATGTGTGCGTATATATTTTATACCTATATTTCGTCTCTGTGGTTATTTTAAAGTTAAATGTGTTTTCAATCATATGTCTTGACACATCTACCTTAGTCTGGTAAAGAGCGCATCGTAATGGCTTGGCTAGCCGCATCAAGCAGTGTTCCCAAGTTCTTCCAACATCCTTTGCGGACATTCTTACGTATATTTAGGACCTTTATTTGCTTACTTTCCCCCTTAGCCGCTGGGATAACCAATGGAACATCGTGTCGTAGAAACGCTGTAGCAGAGAGCTGAGTGTATGTTCATTAAGTTTCTTGGTTACTGTATACAACACCACTTGGCGTTTGTTCGAATACACTTCTCTAACTGCACGCTCAAGGGCAGCCTACAAGGCAACATAGATATCGAAGCGAATACTTGTAGCTCAGGGATTAGATTTTGTGTGTTCGCTGAGTTGGCATTGTAACGGTAGGACGTTTCGTCATCAAGCTAGATGACATCGTCAGCTGAGCTTCTTGCGAAGTGTTCGTAATCATCATGTTTTCTGATTTTATACGCTGACCGTTCTGTTTCTTTCCTCGTCATTGGTTGTTCTCAAAGTCACACGGCTTAATGTTCGGTTCCTCATTGGCACATGAGTGTCGTCCTATTGAACGTGTTGAGGAATTCCCGTGCCCGACTGAGTGAACACCAATCAGTCGTAAGGAGGCACGATTACAAATCGTTACTATCGATTTACGTTGATCAAGAAGGACATCAAGTCAACTGGAATGGAACCAGAGTCATTGCAATGGGACGCACGCGCCACATACGGGAATTCCTCGAAACGTGGCACTCCACAACGCGGTCATTGAAGCAACACGTTCAAAGGGAAGACATATATGTACCAATAAGGAACCGAACATTGAGCCGTGCGAGCTTAAAAACAACCAATGACTAGGAAAGAAACAGAGCGGTCAGCGTATAAAATCAGAATACACGACGAACACTTCGCAAGAAGCTCAGCTGACGATCTCATCTAGCTTGATGACGAAACGTCCTACTGCTACAATGCCAGCTCAGCGAACAAAAAACAAGGCAACAGATAGTTGACAGAAGGAGAGTCCTGTTCGCCAACTATCCGTCTACAGGTATTCGCTCTGGATTTTTCGGAATTGTGTCCCAAATGCCTTTCTCTCAAGGCACCTGGGGGTAGAATCACGGTTTACTTCCTACTAGGCTGCCATTAGTAGATGACGAGCTTCATCTACTTGACGCAAACCGGTTGTAAGGTGCCAATTGCCCATCCTCGTCCCTTTTCCTCTCAGTAAAAGCAGTTTCGCCGGATTATAGAAGCTACTAACACAAACCAGGAGCTGGACGTGTTTGTCAGCGGCTATTTGAGACGAATGGCAAATGGGATCATTTCACAGATAGTATGGGCTCATTGCCACTATAACTCGCGGTTGTGACAACCTTGGGATTGAGCACCATTTATATCCTAGATTTTATACATAACTACCGTGCAAGAGAGTCCGGGTCATTGAACTGCTGTTCGCCTCTCTATGCCAAGTTGCGGTACGCTGAAATACCCTGTGGTGGTACGAGTGTGCCATTATTAAGCGAATAATGTAGAAGTTATTTTGCTTCGAATCAGTGAGTCACTGACTACTTCGAATAGTTTTCCCACTAGTTCGTTTGGTAACTCATTTACTGATTCGTCTCATGCTATGTTCTTACCACCTGAGCTTCCGAGAAATCACCCTTTTTATTACCTCAAGCTTGAGTTGTACAAATGCGCATACCCGCCGTCTGGCAATGACACACGTGAAGAACTAAGCATAGGCTGTTGTGTTCTGGTCTCAGTCAATCACGCGCGGCAATCAGTGTGAGTGGCAGCTAGTCAATCATCGAGGTCTGTTAACGAGTTGCTTTCGGTCTAGGCCGATTTAATCCTGATGCATTACATTCCACGATCGCTTGGTATGACTTGCATTTGAAATAATTTACTTATTGATTGCACCGTAAGATTCGTTAAAGATTGTAATCTTACTTCTCCCAATAATCTGTTCTACCGATTTAGTTGCATCCGTTTATCGCGTGTTGCACAATGTATGTAAATTACTACAGTTTCACTGATCCATATTCATGGTTTGTACAATTCTTTTTCAATTTTATTTTATATTACTACCATCTACAAAATATTCTTAGAACTCTTCAGGCTGTCCGAACACTTAGACTGGGTTTTAATATATAGTTAACTGTGGCATTGATTACTGTTTGTAATAGATGTGCTTTGTGTATCGTTCCACCTGGGCAGCAATTAAAGAACAGCTGCCTTTTGTATTCACCAATTCACCTGCTCTTGTGCAGCAGGATACATTGGTCGTATGACGCGGAAGCTGGCAAAGCCAATGTCTAAAATTCACCCAAGTTTGCTAAGCAAAGGTTGTTCTAAGGTGGCGAATAGTTCGATTCTAGCTCAACTACTAGACACAGGTCACAAAGTAAAACCGAAGTCGGCGTTCTCAGTTGTTTCCATACCTTTCTTAAATAATCACTCAAGTATTCTCGATTTAATCTTTTCATCCGTTTCACTGAGCTGCCTCGGCACACTTGGGTTTCCGATTCCGTATGTAACACTCAATTTCCTTCTCACCATTGAAAATCCAGTATTCCAATAGGTTTTAGTCATCAAACCCGTGTTGGATCGGGTTTCCCCATCCGGCTCGCTAATGCATTCCAATCGAAGGTCAACTGTATGTTATTACAAGTTATGAAAATCTGCAAGTGCCTTGTCCTTTCGAAGGAAATAATACGTTGAAATAATACGCCGCTTGTAGCATCGGATAACTTGGCATAACTCGGAATAATACGTTTGTCTGCTACAATGTTTTAAACACCGCGATACGGTAAATTTCCAAACAAACCCGAGCAACTAGCTCATCTAATCAGGTGGCTAACGGTTGTGTATAGATACAACACTTGTCAAGAACGCTTGAATACAGGAAAGGATTCTCTTTTCGGTATATCGCATCAAGTTCTACAATACAAGCGTAAAAATGGAAATGGATCTGATCAATGTCCACCATTAAACAAAAAATAATTGTCACGTGTTATTACTTAGAATGTTTCGGTCGATATCGTTGTTGGCCAAAGTAATGAGAGATAACGAACTAATCGTTTTTCATACATTATTGCGGTCTAACTGATTTTGACCGCGATCGCCTAAGCTGTCCACAAGATGCTTTAGCCAACTCTTCGTGTTAATGCGATGATCTGAAAACAATTGAGAACGCCTCTTCAGGTTTTTTCGGTGGCCCGTGACAATCAGATGAACTAGAATCGAACTATTCACCTTTTTAGAACAACCTTTGTGTAACCAACTTGGGCTATTTCTCCCATTGGACGATTTCATATCGATTTTTACGGTTAGCGCTAAAATTTCACTAACCGTGAAACGTGTTTAGCCATTAATTGTCCATTTTTGACGTCGCTTCTGAGTTCCCGTCCGATCACATGAGACCACAAATTAGAAAGTATGCACAGCGGAATTTGATTGCAAACTACTTTAAATGAATTACATTATATTGGTACTGTTGGTGCTTTCAAATGGTTTATGGTGAAAAAATGTAACCCACCTCAGGGATAGTCTCAATCAAGTCATTTTCCCAATGTTGCTCTGGGAATATAAAATACTTGATTTTCGTGTTGTTTTAAGATTATACGTATTCATCTCAGTTTGTCTACGCCTTCGAAGTATGGATGTGTTGTCTATTTGTCGACAGTATCTCTTGTTGACTTAATAACAGTCAATCGCGCTTAAGCGATATCAGTGTACTGTTAGATGATGCGTACGAAATTAAGCCTCGGGAATTTTATGTTTAACGAAGTATATTAATCTACACACACTCGGCTATAGGCAGGGTTTCAGGATACATAATGCCAACTTGCTCCGCCCCATGCTCGTGATATATTAAATTTTGCCTGTCCATATGAAGTGTTAACAGCCAAAGACGATATTCTCATCCATTTCTTACATCGCACAAGACGTCGAATTTCTTGCATTTTTTATTTTTATAATTTGCTTCGCCTACCCACAGACTCGCCCAGGGACTTGATTGGTTTGCTTCACAAGTTGGCCGTTAAGATTTTCCCGAACTACCGTCATTCCACTCGAACTCCTGCCGTACGCGTGTGTGTGTGTACGAGAACCTTTCTTTCCACGGAAACTGGATGACGTTTGGTCTGGCACAACATTTCTTTTCAATGTTGATTTCATACCTTTTGTGCGTAACTATTCCTTTCACCGTTGTGTCCCCCAAGTGCTATCATGTACAGCCTCCGTTGATAAAAATTCTTCATTGCTTTTGCAGCTTTGCACTATTGTTTGTTTTCACTGGGAAACTTGAAACGTTTTACTCCTTATCGAACTTCCACTGCACAATGCTGTCTAACAATCTTACCGTCTCAAACTGATGACAGCAAACGGCCCGAAACCGGTTTTGGAGCGTTTTCCTGTCACTCTTAAATACGCTGATGTTGCCGTTGTTTTCGACAATCATAGGTGCGTCGACGCGTTTGCACCAGAATCAACGATCAGTGGTCGTCCTCAAAAATGTAAAAAGGTCATCTTCAACTTGGTTCGTCAGTGATGCCAAAGCTTGTCGTAAGTAATTCATCGCGTTTCTTTCGATAGCTCTGAGTTCAGCAGATGCACTTTTTTAATTATCTTAGCGTTGTTATCACGCAACCTCGATTGAACAGATCATGTGACTGCTCAGTTCTTGAAATTTTGCCGGCTGTTTCTATGCTATTTGCCACTTGCACCTGGTGCAGTTCGGCATTTTCCCTACATTGTTCCTCTATGCATCCCTTATAATTATTCCCGGTCTTCTTGAAAAGGATTTCATATTGATCAAAAGAGGTGTTAAGGTTATCGCACGACTGAGATTGGCCTCTACCGATTTTATTCCAGAAATGATCGTGAATCGACACTTCTGTGAATATGGCGTGCGACAATGCACACCCACTGCATGAGGTCCTCACGTCTTGCAAATCGTTCTCATCTACACGAAGCCAATATCTGGCCCTGATTCTAGAACTGAAAAATTCAGAAATCGTCTCCTCCCTTACCTTGTCGCTATTTGGTTGATCAATCGAAAGCTGTTTTTGATCTGCGAAGGCGACTGACAATCCGAATTTCGTCATTGAATTTTCACCATAACGGTGTTTACTTAACGTTAACGGAAAAGTATTTTTGTGTTGCTGAAAATTGGTGTACACGGATAAAGCTGTTTTCTTCTGCTTGTATAGGCAAATTTAAACTAAGGATCTTTCAAAACGTGTCATCGCATGACCTAAACTCGCTGTGATTTTGTTTTGACTACCGTGGTTCGTTGTGTGGGCTCCGTTCAACAGTGGCTTCAAATCAAAATTGCCAGTTGACGCTATCTTCTTCTTCTTCAGTGATTGCTCTCATATAAACCCTGGTACGTAATGTTGCACTCATCCAGGGTCATAATTCTTCGTTAGTTAATGCATGCATGCCGCATACACGGCATCTCACGCTCACTGCCTTGTTCTACGCACAACTATATATATATATATATATAATATAATATATATTATTTATATATATAAGATATATCTATATATCATTTAAAAACGAGGAGCAAGGTGATGCAAACCTTGATCCACATGAATGACAAGCGCTTCTTAAGCTGTGGCAAAATACAAATATACGATTTACTAAGGCTGATAAAGGTAAAGTAAATGTAATTTTGAACAATAGCGAGTATTTAGACAAAGTTGGGGTACATTTATCCGATGGCCCTTATGAACAGATGGATAATAGTTAAATGACAAAGGTAATATATAAATGCAAAATGGTAATCTTTAGGTATTTATGTAGCGTTAAGGAGAGTTTCGGAAAGGCTTGTGGTATAACATTTATCCCAAATCTACTCTCATTCCTAGATTCTACTGCCTACCTGAAATACTTAAAGAAGGCTTTCCTATCGTCGATGGAATCTGATCAATTAAGCACGAGTTAGCTACACATTTGGCTTTTTGTTGAAACATTTAGTCGACAATACAGCCTCATTCATCAAGCACGCATATGACATTGCAGCACGCTTAAAATCGGCAACGATTGATGACGATGAAATAATGGTTAGCTTTGATGCGAGCGCTTTGTTTACCAACGTTGATACAACAAGTGCGTTAAAAAATAGCAAGACGTGCATTGGAATCTGATGCCAGTTTGTCCGATCGCACAAAGTTGAGCGTCCGGCAAATTATCAACTGTATATCGATTTGCCTAAGCATGAACCACTTCGTATTTATTGAGCAAATACACTCAAATCTCAGTACTATGCCACCCGTTGGGACCGAGCAAGGGTGGCATAGTAACGAGATTTTGTAAAAACGGCTTTATTTTCTCATTTCCATCATTTATTTTCTCAATCGATCAGTCCAAAGCTCTCAGAAATCGTCGGCTGACGCATCTTGTTTCGTCGGATCTCGTTCATCTTGTTGTCTAGCCGATCACACGCTTGCATCAGTCTCGTCCAGGTTTAAGACTTCATCTGCAGAGAACTGCCTGAGTAAGGGCCGGAGAACCCGCTGCTACCAATCAATAAGAGATTGGGAATCCACCGCTCCAGCTTCGCCCTGCACTCTCTTGAACGTGACACCATTGCGCTTCTTGAAGCTGTCTAACCAACCGTCGCTCGCCATGAAGTCTGGGATGTGCATCAGCTCGGCCAGTTTTATCGCCTTCTCCTTGATCAGATCGCCGCGGACAGGCAGATTCAGTCCTCTTGCTTGCTTCAGCCACATCAGCACTCCCTCCTCAAACGTCGGGTCGTGAGGCTGCGTCAGCTTCATGCGCTTCGATGGAACTCCAGCTTTGATTGCAACTTCAATTACATCCTTCTTGCTGAGAATGCCCTTCATGGTCGTTCTCTTAACCTCGACGCCCCATTTCTTGCTAATCTCCCTCGCCAACTTGGACTGATTCGGCTCCTTCTTCGCAGCATCGATGATCTCGAACTTCTCCTTCAACGTAAAGTCGGTTCGCTTGCGTTTCTGAGCTGACATTATGGGCTGAATAGTTTGAAAAATAACGATGTCACTGTTGTGAGTGTCTGTTTGTACGAGCGCTTTCGTGGGTCTATCTATTGATACTTAAAGCAAGAGTAGGAAAGAGGCTTGTCGTTGTGCGTGAGGTGATTGGCTTGTTGTAGCTGGCGTCAGGGAGAAACATCGCGTGTTTGACCTAGAAACCGGCTGACTATATGCGTAAAATGCGCAAAAACGCACCTTTAAATAGTCACAGAATAGTGGCATAGTAACGAGAGTAAGGAGTGGCATAGTAAATTTATTTTGTATTGAATTTTGTTGGGACCGAGCAAAATTGGCATAGTAACGAGGTGGCATAGTACCGAGATTTGAGTGTATATAGATAAAAAAGTATTGGCAATGGGCTCACCGATATCTCGAGTTCTTGCAATTCTTTGCAGTACTTTTCTTTGTTTACATCAACGACCAGCCAGAGAAGCTCTTTTTGATTACATTTTCTTTTTGGTAATAGTTGTCATCCAATGGTACATGTAAAGCAATTGCTTTTTCACCATAAAATCTTGATTCTTGTTGATGATATTAAACTTTGGACGCGGATAAAATCAACTGCGGACTGTGTACAGCTGCAATGTGATTTAGATGCACTCCATGAATTGTCGGTCCGGAATAAGCTGATATTCAATTCCCTAAAATGCAAGGTGTTGCCAATTGGTAAGCCATTCCAGTACCAATATCACTTTGGGCAGACGATTTTGAGCTAAACCGATTCGGAAAGGGATCTTAATGTTTTGGTATGCCGCAGCCTAAAGACCAACCTGAATTTTTGAGGTCGTCTCCAAGCGTGCTTCCAAGCTTCTTGGTATGCTGCGATGGATTTTCAGAACCATCTCGCCTAGAACGTTGCCCGCCATCATGAAAGCCTACTTAATTCCAACCATAGAGCATGCATCGCAAGCTTGAACTCTGTGGTTATGAAAGGATGTACTATTGCTTGATAAAATATCCCATCGTGCAACCAAACTCGTAAGTGGTTTCCGGAAACGTGCATACAAGGAACGATTGCAAAATCTGAGACTCCCCAGTTCCTTTCAAAAAGCCTTTCGTGTGATGTTTTACTAACATACAAAATATTAAATATCCCGCATCATCCTTTAAAACATTTATTCAAATACCGTGAGCCACAACATACACGGATCTACTCAGCGACACTACAAATTCCCCATTCCCGTATCAGCTGTCGCCGATATTTTTATTCTGTAAGTGTCTGTTTCCTTTGGAATGCCTCCCCAAAACTATTATCATCGCTTCCAGCGTCGAAAATTTCATGAGAAATTCTGACTCTTATTTGTTGCATAACGATTTAACTACACCTGCGTAGTAACTCATGGTAAGTATTCATCTGGACTACTTTTGACATTACATAATCATTTTCATTCCTTTTTATGGAACGAATATTTACTATGATATGGTAACTGTAAAGTTATGTGGTTTTTTTGACCATAAATTCTTGAATCTTGAAATTCAATCAGTGACGAGTCGACATACTTGCAATTCAAGAAATATTGACTTAGATGAAGTTGTAACCCAATCGTTTCCCGAGCAAAGAACCATCAGATATACGAAGATGCAATGTCGACAATGTGTGAGTATAAAAAGACATCACATGTACGTTTTGTCACTAAACTTTCAACCTTTGCTACCGGTTGTTGTTGTTGTTGGCCTTCGTCGGTCGATGTCGACCATGGATGTACATCACAATCGAATGAATTTTCATGTTTTACAGTCCGCTTCGGGAGGAACAATCTCTCCCGTAGCGCTTGCAACGATGGTCAGAACTCTGTTGTAGGGCGTCAGTTACACGCCGGCGGCGTTGCGTTCAGCATCCAAGAGCTGTATCTGCTCCTCCCCAGCTTGCTACCGGTAGAAACACAATATATTCCAAGAGTTACTTCCATTAACCCGGAGCTCTAACGCGGGTATAACCCTCAAAGAGTATTTTTCAAACGGTTAAAAATTCGTAAGTGTGAAACGAATGAATAATTTTCCAGCAGCTCTTACTGAGATCTGATAATTAACTTCTAGAGTGTACATAATGTTATCGCATGAAGATCGTGCGCCAACAGTAATAAATCAATAATCAGTACGGAAAGGATTGGACATCGTCTGTGCAGCACATGAACTAGAACGTGATGGAATATCGATCGTCATCACTTGACCGAACGATCATGTGCTGTTGGAGAAAGGTTCACCAAATATTTAACAGTTTGTTTAGTGATTATGTAGGTCAATTGCAGAGTAACATTCATTGTCTCTTCGCTGTTGGACGTTTGAATTAAAACTAATTGTTTATTGATAGAATATATAATTATATGTAATGGACATGCAAAACGAAAAAATGAATGAAACCGAGCCAAAGCATGAAAGTATTATCAGTTACAACTAATTCATTGCTACCATGCTGTGAAAAAGTCTTCAAATGGATTCAAGATTGTAGACGATATTTTAACTGTGACATTCAAGTATAAAATTGCTTGCTAGATTTACACTGTTTCACGGCTAACTTAATCTTACTATCTCCCACTTGAAGGGACAAACAGCAAGAAACCGGTTGTGGTGTGTAATGCAGGGGATGTGAGTACTTGCTTGCTTTTTGTTGAACATGCGCAAAAGTGGGCGCGCAGACTGGTCGATGAAAAATCAACCATTGACCCTGGAGATGTCACTTAGAAACTGCGCTGGTTTGACTGAATCCATCCAAAAACTGCTGAGATAGTATCCGGCTACCATGTTGATGTATTCGCACCTAACAGTGTAGAGTTAGAATTCGAGTCGTAGATTGGACTTTGATCGAAATGCTCATTAAATATGTGTATTTATTGATTGATCGATAAATGAGAAAACAGCACTAGTTGAGAAGATGCGAATTAGCCTGCTAGGGAAAGGTTAATTTCTATTGCCAATAAAGTTGTCCTGCGAAAATGATTAAATAATTTTTATCTGTGCTGTAAATTGAAGCATGTTGCTCTGACGTAGATTGATTGCAAGTTGAGACAAAGTGGTTGGTGGAATGGTAGGATGATTTATTTACCGACACCATAACTGCATGATATAATATATAATATATATATATATATATATAGATAATCTATATATCTAGATATATCTATATATATATATATATATATATTTACATATAATACCCTTGACTTAAAACAGGCACGGACAGAGCAGTTTTTTGGTAAAGTTTCACTTCTGACTCGGAAGCTTCGTACGAACAGAGATCAAACTTAAATTTCATTCACCTGAACAATCCAGGGCTAATTAAGAACTGGAAAGACAACGGTAGGTGCTGCACTCGTTAAGTTAGACAGGCCGGATGAAAGTCAACTGACGCACTTAATTCCGACTCGAACTTGAAAATCGTACAAACTTGAGTGTACGTCAGTGGTATATCGATTATTCAAAGTAATTCAAAGTTTTAATGGTCCAAAAAGGCAAATATTTTACAGTAACCACAGATTAAAAATATAGGGAATGCATAAAAACAACACAAATGTTTTATCCATATGGAAAGTCAGCACGTGTATAAAGGTGCAAGGTTGGATTTGGTCAACGTATACTTGTCAAGTTCATCCTTGAACATGTTCAGCCTTGTTGCGCAAATGATATGTGGGGGCAGGGAGTTCCATATAAAACAAACTCTGACAGCAAAGAAAAACCTTCGACAATTTGATCTGGAGTGTGGAATAATTAACTTGTAGCCCTGCGATCGGATGAAACAGGTGTTCAAGTGGGTGATCAACTGTATGCAGAATGTTGAACAGCAGGATAAATTCACCCCTGAGACAACGCTACGAAAAGTCAAAGAGGTTTAGAGTTGCAATCCGCTCCTCGTATGACCTGTTGTATAGACCGATCTCCTGTTTTGTAGCGCGGTGGTATACGCGTTGCAGCAAGGTCATGTCCTTTTGTAACCATGGTGACCATGCTTTAACAGCATACTCCATTGTTGGTCTGATATAGGTGTTGATTATACGTGGGAGTATATGCTTTCAGAAACGACCAAAGATCCTTCTGAGCAATCCTAAGCTTTGACAGGACTTTTTGTATACAACAGAACACTGAGGTGAAGACTTCCAGTTACTACTAATCCAAACGCTCAGGTCTTTCTCTTCAGTAAGCTATGAAAGTTGCTGAGATCCCAGAGAGTATGTGAATTAGAATGATTTACCGACGTTTAACATTTTACATTTTTGGATGTTGAATGGAAGGCAGTTCTGCAAGGATCAATTGTGAAGGGCTTCGAGATCTTTTTGGAGAATTTGGCCATCTTCAATGGTGCGTATGCTCGTCCATACTTTAAAGTCGTCCGCAAATAAAATGATTTTGCTGCGTTCGATTTCGGGTATATCGTTCGCGTACACAAGGAAGATTATTGGCTCCAAGATTGAGCCTTGAGGTACGCCACTTGTAACTTCTACTGTACTTGATAGTGCCCGATGAACTCTGACCCTTGTAACTCTTCCAGTCAAGTCATCCTTTATCCAGGCCAATAGTCTGCCGCACACCCCGAGCTGCACCAATTTTTGTAGCAGTATGCTGTGGTTAACACGGTCAAAAGCTTTAGACATGTCAAAGTAACAAGCATGGATAGGGCATCCATCGTCCACGGCTCGAGTCCAATTATCAAGAGTTATGAGAAGATTGGTGAAACAGGAGTGTCTTGTCCTGAATCCGTGCTGTGCGATGGAAATCAGATTATTTTGTTCCAAATGTTTAATGAGTTCGTCAGCTACAAGTCGTTCGAGAACTTTAGAGACCACTGGCGACAACGTGACTGGTCTCTAGTTACACACATCAGATCGGTTCCCTACTTCGTATATCTGAGTGAATAATCCACTATTTCAGTCATTAGCAACCGTGCTACAACTCAAGGACAGGCTAAAAAGGTCATAGAGTGGTGAGAATAGTACATGGGCGCATTTTTTTAGGATGAATGGTGTCATTTCATCAGCACCCGGGGATTTTTTAGTATTTAACCCCCGTAGCTTTACCAGGACACTCTCGAGTTTTACAACGATTTCGTGTATTGTATTCGGCTATCTGAATGCAGGTATATCGTAAGGTACGAGCTCGTTAGGATAGAACACTCTAGAGTAAAATTGAGCGAGGTCGTTCGCAGCTTCGAGAGCTGTGGATGTAGTTCCAGTCGTAGTAAGTAAAGCGGAAACACCTGGCTTTACTCTGGCTTTTCTGTTCACGATCTGAAAGAGGAGATCCGGATTTCGTTCAATTTTATCCTTTAGATTGATTTGATACTTTTCTTTATCCTCCTGGACAAGTTCAGTAACTTTGTTTCTCAACAAACGGTAAGATTCCCTAGATTCAGGTGTAGACTGCAGTATGTGGCTTCTCTACGCACAGTTTCTCACCTTTATCCATTTCCGTGTTCGACTCCGGATCACGAATTTGAATCCTTTTTTCAGTTGTTTTGAAACATATTCTGAGTGGAGTTCTATTTTTCGGTTGATTTTCTGAAGTATCGATGACCAGCATTGTTGGACATCAGTGATAATCGGTGCTCGGTCGGTGACTTCTTGAAGCGACATTTATAATACAACCGTATCGATTTTTCTTATCAATTTCTGAGCATCACTTAATCTTTTCGTTTCAGATATATAGTCGAAAACAATGACTACATGATCACTCTTTCCAAAAGGTGCTTCATAGCGGATATCCTCGATGACATTTTCCTTGTTAGTCAGAACAAGATCGAGAATGAACGGTGTGCTTGTGCCTCTGAAGCGAGTGCTGCTTGAGATGTGGTTGAATAAAGGAATTTCGTTGAACATTTATAGGATAGATGATCAAGAGAGTTCGCCGGTGGAATCTCGCTTTTTAGTAAATTCGGGAGATTAAAGTCACCCATAATCAGGACGTTGTTTAGACATCTGGAAACTACCAGCTGTGTTTTCTCAATTGAACTAGCATCGTATGCTTCGTCTGCTCACGGTGATCGGTAAATCACACCAACAACACAGTTTTCACCTGTTTTTAATTCAAGTGAACACCAAAGTGTTCTCCCAGTATCAAATCATTATCCGTGGTTTCTCTGAACGTGAGGTGTTGATCATAGTAAATAGCAACAACTCCTCCTCCACGGTCCATTCGTGTACGATGAAAAAGAAAAATGTTTGGGATGGAAATTTCTTCCTCAACTAATTGCTGATTGGACCAGGTTTCCGTTCAATGTAATTGAAGGTAATTCAAGGTTTTTAATGGTCTAAAAAGCAACATGTTTACCAACAACCATAAAATGGTAAAAATTGAAATTTAAGTGTATAAACAATATGAGAACATACATTAAACAGTAAATAAGTGTTCTGAAAACGAATAATGCAACAAAAATTCGTCTAATTTCGTTTTAAAGTTAAGAATAAATCCTGTAAGGGATGGTTCGGGGTATGGAATGTAAGATAAGGTCTCCTCTGATTCGTCGATAGGGAAAATCGAACATATTTAGTTGAGCTATCCTTTCTTTATATGGTTTGTTTCGGATGCTGAGAACTAGTTTCGTTGAGCGGTGATCGATTCGCTGCATAAGTTCCACATCCATCTCGAGCCACGGAGACCGTGACTGCACACCGTATTCCATGACTGGTCTCAAGTATGTATTCATGATCCTTGAGAATATCTTGGGCGGAAATTTCCCAAATACCCGTTTGAGTAGATTTAGAACACGTGTTGCTTTTTCAAAGGCACTGTTAGTTTGAAGTGATGTTTTTAAACTGAAGCATATTCAGACACCCAAATCTTTTTCTTCACTGCAATTTTCAAGGACATGCGAACGTATGTGATATGTGAACTCTACGCGATTCCCCACATTCATGATCCTGCATTTGTTGAAGTTAAACGTCAGTTTGTTCTTCAACGACCAGCTGTGAAGCGTACCAAGATCCTTTTGTAATAGCAGACAGTCTTCTGGACTACGAATGCTGCGCCAAATCTTTATGTCGTCCGCAAATAACGAAATGTTACATCGAACAATTTCCGGTATTTTATTGACATAAACCAGAAAGAGGATCGGACCAAGGACTGAGCCTTGGGAAACTCCGCTAGTTGCTGCAATTGGTTTGGATAATGCACCATCAACACGTACCTGGTTAGTGCGATTTGTTAGGTAGTCATTTAGCCAATTCAGCAACTTTCCAGTGATACCAAGCCTTTCAAGCTTCTGCAGTAGTAGGGAATGGTCAAAACGATCGAATGCTTTTGAAATATCCAAGTAGCACGCGTGTATTGCTTGTCCTTTATCTACCGATTTTGTCCAATCATCTAGCGTTACCAGTAAATTAGACAAACAGGAATAATTTTGTCTGAATCCATGCTGGTTCCTCGAAAGCAACTGATTATTCTCGAAATGTTTCATTAGATCGTCAACAATGAGTCGCTCAAGTAATTTTGAAATCACTGGTAACAGTGTAACGGGTCGGTAATTGGAAACATCGGAGCGATTTCCACCTTTGTAAATTGGAGAAATTATTCCTCGTTTCCAATCTGTAGGAATCACTCCACTTGTCAGTGTTTGCTCGAACAAATAAGTGAGTGGTTTTGTATAGCAAACTCGAAAATTGCTTCAATATTTTCGGGGTTATTCCGTCGGCCCCAGGAGACTTTCCGGTTTTAAGATTAAATAAACCTTGGAGGACGCGTTTCTCAGTGACACTTATTTCACTTAGGGCAACCGTGTTTGAAATTGTTGGATTTGGGCTGTTTATTGCATGTTCTATCGGGTTGAATACCGATGAATAAAACGTGGCTAAAGCATCAGCAGTTTCTGCTGCAGTTGTTGCTGGTCCAGCTGATGTGTTCACGGACGCTACTTCAGGTTTCCCTTTAGATTGATCGTTAACCATACGATATAGTATTTTGGGGTTTCGCTCCATCATGCTTGATATCACTTCTTGGAACACAATTTGTCTTGGATGACAAATTTGTTTACTTTGTTTCGCAGTAAACGGAATGTTTCCCAGGTCTCGGATGATGGGTTTTGCCGATGGTGTCGCCAAGCAATATTTCGTACCGTTAACCACTTACGAGTTCGGCTTCTTAATTTAAATTCAAAGTTTTTTCTTGAGTTCCTGAGGATGAAGTGGACCAGATTACTACCATAATGTCCCCAAGAACGTTGGAGAAAAGGCACAGGAGATGGAAGGTTTATCGCGGTAGCCAAAACGTGTACAGAGCGTTTACGATGCACGCACGAACGAACGGAAGTTAATAAATTGTCAAGGTCAACATTTTGATAAGGAAAAACAAGCGGTGTTACACAGTCCCCCTCCAAGAAGTCTGGTCAGCGAAGACTTCTGATCGGGAGTTGCCAGTAGCGTGGGGCATGCGGATGTCAGGTTACCCCGGGTAGGAACGTAGTCTCTCAGCAACCAGTCACATAGAAGTCAGCCAGGGCGCTCGGTCTGCGTGGGTCGATCTTCGGTGGTTCGAGAGTAGGATGTTCGGTGAACCGATCAGGACTAAGCCAAGTAGCGTCTCACATGTGAGTGAACGTACTGCCGAGCCGCTTCACACGGAGTGAACAGCTGCTAGCGGGATTTTCCCCTTTGGCGTGGTCTTAGCATGAACCCGATTTGAGCAGAAACAGGCGCATTCGTAGGCTTGACAACCAGAACCAGAAGCTTCGAAAACACAGTTCCTGCTCAGAATTCCCTGCGTCCCGGAGAAGGATGGTAAACGGCCGCGCCATGAGAATCGGTTTACGCGTCAATCCGGGCTGGTAAGGACCTTGTGAGATATGACAGGCGTGTTGGAACAATTGTGCTCTTGTTGGTGGTTAGGCTACCGGGTGAGTTGGAGGCAAGCGTAGGTGGACCAGGAAGGGTGCGCGATTCGGTGGCATCAGCGGTGGGTGGGTGCGTACCTGAAGGAAGAAAAAGAAAACTTCCTGGTGCATGGGTTTAGTGCCACGACCGAGTGATTAGAACGAGGTACAAAATAATGCACCTGTGTATGCCAAAAGATATGAAAGTATTAACTATTAACAACAAAATCAGCGAATCGAACGGGTTGCCGTTTGGCACGTTTGGTTCCTGTAGTGGCCGGCTCTGGGTTAGCTGTAGGGACAGGAGGGGTTATGACCAGTGGTGCCGGGGTTGGCGTTGGGTCATGTGGGATAACTTCCTCGTCCACAAGGACAAATTCGGAGCTCACTTCGATTGAACTTTTGAGATTAGATATTAGCCATATCGAAAACTCATGTAAGTTGCTGGTTTCCGGTTGGCAGTTAAACGTGTTTTTCAGAGCATCACTCAACGCCATAGTGTTGATCCGCCTTACTCTTTTACGGGGATCATTTGTTCTTACAGCTTCAAACAGATAGTCAAACTGGATGACGACGTGATCACTTAGTCCCAGTCGACTTTCGTAAGCAACGTTATCAATGTCATGTTCATCGCTTGTCAGAACGAGATCTAAGAGTGAGGGTAATTCGTTTCTGCGGTATCGGGTATTACATGTAATGTGGTTATAAAGAGGAATATCGTCAAACAACTCACTGAATGCGCGTTCGAGGGAGTGTTCTGGGTAAATGGTACTGCTCTGCAGATTCGGTAAATTGAAGTCACCCATAATCAAAAATCCACAAGTGTATCTGGAATTAACCATGCGAATTTTATCCAGTAGGGCCAGATTGTAAGTTTCCTGTGCAGACGGTGGGCGATATACTACTCCCAAAACACAGTCTTCGCCGTTAGCTAGTCGGATTGAGCACCAGAGTGTATCCAGTAACACGATTTATGGATCCGTGATCTCACGGCACAGAAGGTTTTGGCTATAATACGAAGCTACTCCTCCTCCTCTGGTTTCACGGTCATGACGAATAAGTGACATTCCTGGTAATTCTAGTTCACTATTTGTTTGCTGAGTCTGCAACCACGTTTCCGTTACGGCGATGATGTCTGGTGAACATCTCAGAAAAACTGCACGCAGTTCACCGATTTTGTTTCCAAGACATTGTGCGCTGGTGTAGATGCATTTCATAGTTGCTTTTCTCAACAAGGATGGGGTGTGGGGAAGAAGGCTAGTGGAGTGCGGAATATATGTTAGGCTGACTCCTCCAGAGTCGGCAACTGAAGGTTTTTTGCTTGCAGGGATGCTCGATCGTTTTGGGGTTGTATTGTTGGAACACAGTGATCTATGGTAGCGGCTGAAATTGTTTCTGACACGTCAACAATTGATTGACTTGATAGTGTTTCTATTGAACTTAGTGGTGCATCCATCTTTACAATATGGTTTTTCGATGCACCTAGTCTAATTTCTCGCGGGATTATTCTGCGGCCATTTTCCCAACGAGTTTTGGCCGTGTTCAACATATCATTACGCAAGAACGTTATTTTATGGGGCTTAGGACCGATGCCCTTATAATTCGTAGATTTGGGGATGCAGAACGTGTCCGTCACAGCTACATCATGCAAACCAAGTCTATCACTGAGGAATTGTAACTGATCGTGTTTGCGCTGCACCACTTTATCAGTTGCTTCATCAGCTTCATTAACTCCCAAAAGTATTATACTTGGATCATCTCTCTGTTTCGTTTGATTTTGTTGCTGGTCCTTTCGGGCACTTCCCCACCAAGGCACATCAGCAAAGATCCTTGCAGTTGTCTCTGAACGCTCCTAACGCAGGAGAAAAGCGGATAATAAGATCTTTTTAAGATCTTTTTAGAGTGAGCCGTGATTCTAAGCAATCTTGGCTGGTCCAGATTCGAAGAATTAGGTTTACGACTTAGTCCTATCAATGATAGTGGTTAAACTGGCTCCAAGTCCATGTTGTTGCACAACGTTTTCGATTCTTTTTTATCGTGTTTTATCCTGTCCCCTAGTAAGGTGGCACTCGTTTCTCTTACGTTGGTGCAATTCACGCTTAGTCCATGGACTGAATGTACACTGTGTTTGGCGCTTTCGCTGGTTGCTGGACGTTTCAACTACCTTAGATCGAATACCTATAGTGTCCACTTTGGGATTTTTTTGCACCATGACTTTTGGTTTTGAACCTGAGGGTTTTCGCTGATCCTTCGGGTGAGCAGGTGGCTTTGGCTTCGTATCTTTTTGCGGACCAGGGATGTTTTGGGCAGACAGGCCTTTAACAGTCGCATTTGTATAGGTGGCCTTTTGATGAAAAGGACGCTCCTCAAGACACTCCGGCACATTTGCAACAGCTGAACATTCGTGTTGAAAGATCGAAGATTTAGCGTTTATCTGTCTATAATTACCGTCTGTGGTTTTCGATTTATCGAAAAACATACTGGCAAACTGAGAATTTTGAGTCTCTACCGATGTCTTCAACGTCTGTATGATAAGCTTTAAGCTCAGCAACCGATCATCCAGGTTGCTTTGCGCAACACTTGTTTGAGCGGTTAAATCTGCGTTTGGTTTAGCTTGACAACTTTTGCACACGTAGCATACACCAGGCATGTTTTCATCCATCAGGATCGATAGCGCATCCAGGGTCAAAGATTTGTCACATTTCGCGTGACATTTGCGGGAACAGTTTTGACACGTGACAGATTTAACCTTACCACTGACGACTTTCATGCAGACGACGCACGTTTCGCGAACATCAGATTGTTTCATGTTAACGGGGTCAACCAAAAGTACAAATCACAGCACAAAAATCGATACGTCTGCAGTTTTTTTGTGGTATTGGGCGGAGTTGACGGAAAATGGCTGGTTGTCGGAAAATGTCGTCACTCGATTTGGCTGCTAATTTGTCAGATTCCATTTGAGATTTTTGGCGTGAATATCACGTTGTGTATTTCTCCGAGTAGTTTCCGATAGTGATAAACACCGATGGGGTAATCGAACAGCAGAACCACAAAAGCGATTTAAATAAACGACCAAACTGTAGAAAAATCCAAGCCTGACGTACACAAAGAACGACACGTCACAGATGGATGATTCATGTATGAGTAGATTTGACGTAGCAAGCTTCCAGATAGATATCCAAAAATCAAACCGATCGGATGAAAACCAAGAAAGTTATATCCAAAAATATCGGTGGTCAAAATTAATTTAACCGCACCTCACTTCAAGTTCCAAGGTTACGGCTATCAGGAGTGGTGAATATTTTTGACGAATCTCGATTAGTTCAGGTAACTTATTTATCAAGCATTTTGCGTTGGTGTACAAACATTTGATGTTTGATCTTGATGAAAGTGTTGGATGATGAGTATTTGAGCAGGTAATTTGAGTACGTGTCAAATATGGTGGGTAAATTAAATCACCGACTCCGATAGATTCGGTTGACATCCGTTGTTTCAAGCAGGATTCCCGGCATCACTGTGCTCAGTACCAACCGGTCCGGCAACTTTCACGAAAGAGTCGATTTTCAGGTGTTTACTGATAATTTCGATCTCTCGTGGAACTTTGTATCGATACTGGTTCCAATTGTTAGGCACGGTATCCACCATAGTGGTGGTCAAAAGTGTCAGTTTAAGGGGTCATGGACCATAACCTTCGAAATTCGATGACTTCGGGATTCCGAACGTATCGATAACAGCTACATTGGTGGTTTGGATAGCATTTCTAATAAATCTCCACTGTTGTAGGTCGTGGTTGGATTTACACTTTGTATCTGTGCCGGTGGCATCTTCTGGGACATTTAAGAGAATAAGTGTGCGCTTATTGTTTTCTTTCGGTTACATTCCGGTGGCGATTTCGCCCGCTCCGACCAGAGCACATCAACAAATACACGAGATGTATATTAGTCTAAATATAAACCACTTATTGTTTAACGGATAGTTATACAAGCAACAGGAAGGTTTTACGATGGGCTCGCCTATTTCACTGGTGTTAGCGAATATTTACATGGAACATTTTAAGAGTTAGCTCTAAAAATTGAAGCATTTCGGTCATAGACATGTAGGCGTTATGTCGATGATACATTCGTCATCATTAAACGCGAGAGATAAGATGCATTCCATAGTTATCATAACAACTTAGATCACAAAATTCAAGTTACAGAGGAGATTAAGGCGACAGAAGGTCAACTTCAATTCTTAGAATTTCTCTAGCGAAAGCAAAGTGGTAAAATAAGCACTACGGTCTATCGTAAGCCAATCGACACAGATGCGGTCTTGCGGTACTCATCAACGCGCCCCCAAAATGTATTCAATTCAGTTGCGAAATGGCTTGTGCAGCGATGCTTGCGATAAAAAGCGATCCCATCAAAAAGTTAGTCGTCGGCTTGCTGACCATGGTTACGCTAAGAGCCTAATTAATTCGAGGTTTTTAAAGGTCCAAGAAGCAACAAGCTTAACAACAAAGATGGGATGGTAAAAAATGAAATATAAGTGTATAAACAAGATGAGGAATTGTATTAAGTAGTATGTAAGTGTTCGGGAAACGAATAATTTAATAAAAATTCGTCTAATTTGGTCTTAGATTCATGCAAGTTCGTGAAGTGAGCAACAGTAGAAGGTAAACTGTTTCAAGTAAAATAGACACGGACATAATAAAAATACATTTTACAGTTCAGGATGGAATGGGGTACCACTAGCATATATTCATGGGTCCGAAAATTTCTCTTGTGCGTCCGAGTGAATAAATCCGGCATTGGATGGTTCGGGGTAAAGAATGTTTTGTAAAGTAAGATAAGGTCTCCTCTGATTCGTCGATAGGGAAATTCGAACAGATTCAGTTGAGCTATCCTTTCTTTATTAGGCTTGTTTCGGATGCTGAGAACTAGTTTCGTTGAGCGGTGATAGATTCGCTGCATAAGTTAAACATCCATCTCGAGCCACGGAGACCGTGACTGCACACGGTATTCCATGACTGGTCTCAAGTATGTATTCATGATCCTTGAGAATATCTTAGGCGGAAATTTCCCAAATACCCGTTTGAGTAGATTTAGAACACGTGTTGCTTTTTTAAAGGCACTGTTAGTTTGGAGTGATGTTTTTAAACTGCAGCATATCCAGACTTCCAAATCTTTTTCTTCACTGCAATTTTCAAGGACATGCGAACCTATGTGATTTGTGAACTCTACTCGATTGCTCACATTCATGAGCCTGCTTCTGTTTAAGGTAAACGTCAGTTTGTTCTTCAACGACCAGCTGTGAAGCGCATCAAGATCTATTTGTAATAGCAGACAATCCTCTCGGCTACGAATGCAACGCCCTCTCTTTATGTCGTCCGCAAATAGGTATGTGTTACATCGAACAATTTCCGGTACTCAATTGACATAAAATATAAACAGTTCGGACCAAGGACTGAACCTTGGGGAACTCCGCTAGTTGCTGCGATTGGTTTTGATATTGTACCATCAATACGTACCTGGGTAGTGCGATTTGTTAGGTAGCCATTTTTACAAATCAACAACGTTCCGGTGATACCAAGCCTTTCAAGCTTCTTCAGTAGTAGGCTATGGTAAACACGATCAAATGCTTTGGAGATATCTATGTAGCAGACGCGTATTGCTAGCTCTTTATCTACCGAATTTGTCCAATAATCCAGGGTTATAATTTAATGAAATAGATAAGAATAATTCTCTCGAAATCCATGCTGTTTTCTCGAAAGCATCTGAATATTTTCAAGATGTTTTATGGATCATCAACAATAAGGCGCTCAAGTAATTTTGAAATCACAGGTAACAGAGTAACGTGTCAGTAATTAGAAACCTCGGGGCGATTTTCACCTTTAATAAGTAGGAGAAATTATTCTGCATTTCCAATCTGTGGGCATCACTACATTTGCCAGTGTTTGTTTGGATAGTTATGTGAGTGTTTTATATAGCGAATTCTCACATTGTTTCAATATTATCGGAGTTATTACGTCGGCCTCAGGATAATTTCCGGTTTTTAGATTAAGCAATTCTTGAAAGACGCGTTTCGACGTGATATTTTTTACACTCAGGTCAACCGTGGTTGAAATGGTTTCATTTGGAATGTATATTGCATGTTCTCTTGGGCTGAATACAGATGAATAAAACGTGGCTAAACGCCAACTGAAACGGGGAAAATACCTAGCACCGAAAACGGAAATAGTTTGACGTGCAACAGTTTCGATAACTCAAGTCATGGAAGCTTCAGAGGGGATAAGTCGAAACTTGAATAACGCAGGTATACGAGTAACGTATAAAAGAGGCAGAACGCTCCGATTCTTATTAACGCATTTCACGGATAAGACACCTTCAGACAGCGCGACGAGTTGCGTATATGAAATCAACTGAAATTGTTGCAAACATTCAGAGAACTCAGTACTAGGATAAGTGAACACAAAAATCGAATCGGTATTTAGCCAGGCAATTCTAATGTATAACAATCATTGATAAGAGATTCAGCACTAGCTGAATACGTGCTGGACATAGGTCTCAGCGTTGATCTAGATAACGTAGAAGTGATATGGCGGGGTAAAACCATACCTGGAACGACTTCGCGCTGAGGCAGTTGAGATAACAAAAGCTGGTAAGAATGCAATCAATAAGGTGGATGGCGTCTGCTTCTGCAGCGGATGAACATAAACTTTCGTGACCCATAGTGTACACCGATTACGCAATCGAGTTATTCTGTCAGCAGATGTCATTCACACCACCCAAGACCAAAACAATTAAGGGATTATAAGGCATATTTGGGTGGTTGTGCTTCAATTGACATTGATCGCGCCTATCTAACTTAACGAGCGCAGCACCCATCATGTCCTGTGCAGTTCTTAACCTGCTTAGGATTAGTCAGTTAAATGAAATTTAGCGTTCATCTCTCTTCGTACTGACACCTTTGGTCTGACAATGCTTGTTAGTCGAAAGCGAAACTTTACCAATAAACTGCTCTCACTGATTCATTAAAAAATTTTCTTTCACATGAATATGATTATCCGATTGGTCACGAACATTTTCCATTAGATTGCAGAGAGGGACAAAATACAAATACCTTCTAAAGTTAAGCATATAATCATGAGTCCAATAATTTCTCGTAGCACTTCGCGTTTATAAATCCTGTAAGTGGTGGTAAAAATTGAAATATAGATGTATAAAACAAGATAAGGAATTAGATTAGGCAGTATATAAGTGTTCGGGAAACAAATACGTCAATGAAAATTCGTCCAATTTCGTTTTAATGTCATGCAAACTAGTGAAGTGAGCAACAGTAGAAGGTGAAATATTCCATCTAAAACAGACGAGGACAGAATAAAAATACCTCTATTCTACAATATTTAGAATTTCTGCTTTACGTTATTGTTTAATACAAATATAAACATGGTACACAATCAAAAAATAACAACTATATAAAAGTTTTCTTAATTGTTCAATGACCACCTCCATTTGACAGAGAAAACTTGAGTCCAAGTGGATTGTTGATAACTCATACATATGTGATGGCAATATAATATGTTTTAATCGTGTTGCAGAAAAGATTGAGATTTGTCTGGAATCGGTATGGAGTGTGTAGGAATTTTCAGAGAATATATTGTTAATAAGTCGATCACAAAATCAACTTTTAAACGAGCACTCTCTAGTTCCAAGAACCTAAAAATTAAGATTTTCACTCATTCAATTAAGTCTAATATCGCTTTTAGTGCAACCTGCACAAATTTACGAGAGTCGACAGGTAAACTTTTCTCAGCGAGACAGGCACACGATCTCATATATCAGATTAAACTTTTTACGCATATGTGATAGTGCCTTTATTGATACCACATTTAACTTGGCATAAAACCTCGCAGCACGTACACCAGCCACGTTTATCCAAGGTGACTTTGCAAACTAAAGATGACATTGAAGAAGTCATTCTCAACTTATATTTGCGCATAGTTTGTTACGTTTATACTTGCCTAGTCGAAGACGATGTACTCTGATTAGAAACCGAGAGTCAATACCTTCACTTAACTACGTAAAAACAGATTCAAGATTCAAGGTTTATGGTTAAAAAAGCGAATTGCTCTACAGTACCATAGGATAGACTTATGGAAAATTAAAAAAATTGTTACTTGTATGATCATATCCATGTTCTTCATAGGTGGAGCAAAAATAATCCCCGATGGCGACACAGACTGAGGGATGAGAATCTTCGGATGGACGGTAGTTTCATGCGTTGCAAAATATAGACATCAATAGGAAGGGGCCCATACGGTAGTTCTCAACATAAGGTTTCGTAACCTTTGTTTAAAGATGTGCTCAATTCAATTCAATTCAATTTTAATGATCTAAAATCATATAGCTTTACAAAAAACCACAGAAAAATATGACAACAACGAATAATATAACAAGCAAAAATGGGATTAGATTGCTTACTGAACAGTTCAAGAATCAAGTAAAAATCCAAAGGGAGAAATTGTTTTCGATTGGTGGGATAACAAATGTAGGTGCATGGTGTTAAGATGTATAGTTTTCTTTGATGCACTGGTTTAGGGTCAAACAGGCATCAAGGCTTCTTTTGAAAAATTGCTGGTTTGGTGAGTTTACAACATTATCTGGCAGATTGTTCCAAGTAAAACAAACTCGCACTGCAAAAAATGTCTGCAGTTGGGTCTCCAGTGAGGGACGGTTAGAGTAAATGTGTGAGCTCTTGTTTTATGCGAGCTCCGTAGATTCAATGAGCATTGTAGAGGATGATATCCACTATTAAAAATATTGTTAACCAGAATCAAATCCCCTCGGATACGACGACGTGGATAATCAAATAAATTTAGCGTTTTGATTCGCTCATTGTATGGTTTCCGGCTGAGTCCAGTGACAAGTTTGGTAGCTCGATGATATATTCGTTGCAAAGTCGCAACATCTTTCTAAGCCATGGCGACCATACTTGAACTGCATATTCCATCGTGGGTCTGATGTACGTATTTATAATACAGGGAATTTTCTGTTTTGAGAACCTACCGAAAATTCTCTTTAGGAGTGACAATTTCTATGATGTTTTGCGATAGACGTAGTTGCAGTGGCTCGACATCCCTAGGGTGTTGCTTATTAACACACCCAAGTCCCTTTGTTCCATGGTCCACGAGAGGCTGTGTGTTCCAAGAAAATACTGGTACTCCACATATTTGCCAATGTTTAACATGTAACACTTTTGGAAATTGAAAAATATGCGATTTTTTAGGGACCAAGCCTGGAGTTTGTCCAGATCCTTCTGGAGCAGTTCGCAGTCCTCCGACTTACTTATCTTAGACCAAACTTTTATATCGTCCGCGAACAGTACGATCTTGCATTTGATGAGAGCTGGTATGTCATTAGCATAAAGCGCGAAGAGGATTGGTCCGAGGACGGATCCCTGAGGCACTCCACTTATCACGGCTACCGACTTCGATAGAGCACCGTCCACAGAGACTTGAACAAACCGATCAGTCAGGTAATTTTCTAACCATGCTAACAGACTGCCAGTGATACCACAACGTTCCAGTTTCTGCAAGAGAATACTGTGGTTTACACGGTCAAATGCTTTCGACATATCGAGGTAACATACATGGATAGTATCCCCAGCATCTACTGCTCGAGTCCAGTCGTCAAGGGTAAGGAGAAGGTTAGTAAGGCAGGAGTATCCCCTTCTAAAACCGTGTTGCGCTCCCGAAAATAGCTTATTTTCCTCAAGGTATTTGCTCAGTTTTTTTGCCACGATCCTTTCGAGTACCTTGGATACGGCGGACAACAAAGTAACAGGTCTGTAATTTGCGGGCTCCGAACCCACCCCGCCTTTGAAAATCGGGGAGATTATACCAGATTTCCATTCAGTCGGTATGACACTTTGCGACAACGATTCGCAGAATAGCTGAGTTAGAGGTCCGCATAGAGATTGTGCACAATGTTTGAGTATATTCGGGGTAATTTTATCACAACCAGGGGATTTTCTGGGATTCAACGATAGTAGTGTTCCCAGCACCTCTTCTTTGTTGATGGTTATTGTGTCCAATGGTAGAGGATGCGTTATTTCTGGATCCATTTGTAAATCTACGCTTTCCTTTGGACAAAATACTGTAGCATAATAATTTACCAAAGCATCCGCGGTGTCAGCTGCATTTGTGGTCATTCCAGTGGGCGTCCGCAAGGCCGCAACTCCTGGTTTCACTGAACACTGCTTGTTCACAATCTGGTAAATAAGCTTGGGATTCCGTTCCATTTTAGACATTATGACAGCTTGATACTGTATTTTGTCTTCAGCAATAAGTTTGATGACCTGGTTTCTTAGTTTTCTAAAGGTCTCCCATGTGGCATCGGTGGTTAACCGGCGATGGTTTCTCCAAGCCATATTTCGCAGTTTAATCCATTTCCGAGTGCGACTGCGGATTTTAAATTCGAATGCCTTTCCACACTGTTTTGGTACGAATGCTGAGTTTGAGTTGATTTCCCGGTTTAGCTTGGTCAAAATGCTACACCACTGCTCTTTCACTCCTATGCCTTCAATTTGCCAATCGTTCGCTGAGGTAACAATATCTGTCGGCAAGCTATTCCACAAAAATCATACACGAACAGCGACGACGTTTCGACGACAATTCAATCGTGAGTGTGGGATTTAAAGAGTCGAAGGGTGGCTGCGTGTGGGGACAACGGAACCAAACTTGAAAGAGAGTTTTAGAGGGTGAGATTTCGCGTAGATGATTTGATATGTCAGAGTGAGGTCGTGTAGGATACTTCTGCGCTCGAGGGTGCACATTTCAAGTCTGGTCAGCCGCTACTCAAAGGTTAAATTATTCAATTCGGTAACCATTTTGGTTGCCTTGTGATAAATTCGTTCGCGGAGCGAAATGTTTTTTTTCAATCTTTGTCGTCCGAACTTGTACAACGTAGCAAAAGACAGGATGTATTTTCGCGAGTGAGTGTGGTGGGAAACGTCCAAAAATGCGTTTCAGTAAACCGAGCAAGCTGTACGCACGCTCGTAGGTGGCTTCGCACTGTGAGATGTTCTTCAAAGTGCCAGACACCCAGATTCCGATATCTTTTTGTGATGCACTCCATTCAAGCGGGAGGCTGCCAAGTGTATAGGTAATGGGAAAGGGTTTTCCGACTTGCAACATTTTGCAATTGCGGAAATTAAATGGCAGTTTGTTTTGGATTGACCACTGGTGCAGCTTATTCGAATCTCCTTGCAGAACTTGACAGTCCTCGATAGAGTTGACCTTCGTCCAGATTTTTATATCGTCTGCGAATAAAACAAGCTTACATGCTAGTAAGTTCGGTAGATCGTTTATAAACAAGAGAAACAGTATCGGACCGAGAACCGAACCCAGAGGGACTCCGCTCGTGGCTTCAATTGTTCGAGAAGTTTCACCATCTATTCTGACTTTTCCTTTGCGTCCAGACAGGTAACTTTCGAACCATGTTAGGAAGTTTCCGATGACGCCAACATTCTGCAGCTTCTGAAGCAGTAAGGAGTGATTCACTCTGTCAAATGCTTTATATATATCTAGGTAACCGGCATGGACCGAACCCCCTTGGTCTCGTGCTTGCTCCTGTCATTTAGAGTCGTGAGCAAGTTAGACAGGCATGAATATGTTTTCCTAAATCCGTGTTGTGTGAAAGTTATTAGCTGATGGTTCTCGAGATGTTCAACAAGTCGTTCACACACCAGGCGTTAAAAAATTCTAGAAACCGCTGAAAGACCCGTCACGGGGCGGTAATTTGCTGGATCAGAACGACTGTCCCCTTTGTAAATTGGTGTGATAACACCGGTTTTTCATTGAGTTGGTGCGGTTCCCGTATTCAATGAGTGCCTGAATAGATCACATTGTGGGCCACAAAGCTTCAGCTCGCATGACTTCAGAACAGCAGGTGTTATTTCATCCTCTCCTGATGATTTGTGAACTTTCAGCCCGCGTAAATGCTTTTGCACAACCGTAGGATTTACTTCGATATTACTAAGGCATTCGACCTTTAGTTAGCGCGAAAAATACATCAGCGTTGACACGTTCTTTAAACAAAATACTCGCGCATAAAATGATATAAGTGCATCAGCTGTATCCTTGACATTATCAGTCAGTCCGTTCTCTGTCTGTATAGAAAATACATCTGGTTTAACCTTAGTCGTGGTGTTTACGATGGTGTACAGCAACTTAGGATGTTGTTCCATCTGGTCGATCAGCTTCCAACGGGGATATTGCTTGTCTTCTGGGATTAAGGACGTCACCCTGTTACGAAAACTACAAAGTGTTCCCCAGATGAGTCTGTTCATGTTATTTTGTGTGCAGCCCATGCGGAACTTCGCATGGCTATCCACTTCCGAGTGAAGCTTCGGAGTTTGAAGCAAAATGTTCTTAATTTACTTTTGGGAACAAAGGTAGAATTTTCGTCTAGTTTTGTACAGATATAACTTAACAGACTAGAACAATGAGTTTCTGCATTCGTGAGATCAAAATGTTTTTCCTCCATAATCGTAATGGCACTGCGAAGGCCGAAGTAATCGACTCTCCTGATGAACTTAACGTCGTCCGACGCCCTTCTGGCGTTGCACACGAATTCGTAGGACAACACCAGATGGTCACTTAGCCCCAAAGGACTATGATACTGCACTGACTAAACTGCTGTTGCTTCGGAGGTTAAAACCAGATCTAGAATTGATGATTGATTGAGGTCCATTGGTCGAGTGAATGAATGGACATGGTTGTATAGGGGAGTAAAAGTGATTATCTCACGGAATTTGTACTCAAGGGATTGCTGAGTATGCACACTTTTGGTGTAGAGATGTGGGAGTTTAAAATCGGCCATTTTTAACAATTGGCATCCTTTAAGGTTTCCAACGTTGCGCATCATTTGTACCAACGTTTCTTTGTGGGCATTGGAAGAGTTGGGCGAGCGGTAGATCACAGTAAGTATGCAGTTCTCTCCAGTTTGCAAGCGAAGGCTACACCACATGGTGTCCTCTAGCTCAAACCTTGTGTCAGGAACAGCTGTGCATTGAAGACGTTCGTATTACAAAGCAACTCCACCACCTGATCTTAAACGGTCTCGTCGAAGTGAGATCATGTTAGGAAGTGCTAGCTCGCAATCGTTCACCTGATCGTAAAACCATGTTTTGGTAACAGCAATGATGTCAGCAGAAAACTGAGCGTTAAAATGGGATAATTCGGTGATTTTGATCCGCAAGCACTGTGCATTTGTGTATAGGCATTTAACAGTGCTTTTCGTGTGTGGTGAGCCTACGCGGATGATATCTGTATGTCCGACCCCCTGAGAGCCGGACCATTGCAGTTTTTTGAAACAACTTCGGAGTTTAGTCAGTACGTGTCTTCGCACGGCGTTGCTGCAGCTTGTGTTTCGGAGGCAGCCTTCTGTATTCTGAGTCTGAGGTCATTGGGGATATTTTTCCTGTGTATTTTCCAATTTTGTATGACAAGGCTGTCATAGCAGAAGTTAGGAAAGTGAGTTTTAAAGGGGGTGGTCCATCGCCTTTGTAGTTTGATGACCTCGGGATCCTGAAGGTATTCGCGACAACACTTTCGCGTGCTCCATTTGCTTCTGCAACGTATGACCATTGTTTATAGACGTGTTGTTGTTGTTTCGCAGCTTCTGTTGTACTGGTAGCCTTTGGAAAGCCTAGAAGGTTCAGACTGCGCTCATTGATTTTCTTACGAACGTCTCCGCCTCCTTTTCTTTCCCACCAGGGTATATCGGCGTAGATTCGAGTATTGCACGTAGGTATGTCACGTAACAAGTAAGAATTCAAAAGAACAATCGCCATATGCCTCTCACTGTTTAGTGTTACTTTTAGTAGCCGCGCATCGCCGAAGTGTAAGGAGCTTTGGTGGCAAACCAAACGTGTAACAGCAGAAGGTTTTATCGTTTTCAACTCCATCAACGTAAAAGGTTTGGACCATTTTTCTAGGTCGTATCGTTGTCTATCCACCAGAAGTGTCTCGCTAGACTCCTGTATGTTGATACAGATTACAGAAAGATTTTTTGCGATCTTTGGCGCAGCAACATTAGGAGTTGAAACCAATTGTTTGAGCGGAACCTCCCGGTGAGCAGGGATCTCGGTCTTTGTAATCATTTTAGTGCCAGAGGGGTATGCGTCAGAGAAGTGTTTCGAATTATGTTGGGGCTTGTGTACAGGTTGATCATCACCTTTTACGGTTTGCTGCATTTCTATAAACGGGGAAGAGACATGATGTTCACAATCTGCTTTAGATCCGAGTTTACCAATCAGAAGCTTGTTTAGCAGAACTTCGATTTTTCGTACACTACTCTTTAAACATAAAATTTTCGTATCCGCGTCGGTCTGTGAGCTCACAGTTGTATTCGTACAATTTTTCGATTGAAATCTGCATATCTGACAGATGTAGCAAACTCCTGGAATTTCGTCTTCATTGATAACCGTAAGGGCATCGACGGTCAAAGTAGCATCGCACTTCATATGAACCTTCTCACGACAAACAAAACAATTAGCCTGTCGGGCTTTGCGGCTTACCGCCTTCCGACAAAGTTTGCACACGTGACCGCTTTCAATGGGCTTCGTTTGTGAGGTGATGGCACAGGAGCGAAAAATTATCGATCGATGGTTCGGGTAAGTGGGTGTGCTCCTGTAGGTCCGTATGATGTGTAGACGGGTTTTGTAGCGGATGGAACGAACTAGGTGTGTAAAAAATCGCGCCTAGTGTAGTATAGGTTAAAAGTCGCGTAGCTCCTCGAAATAAGATCCGATTTTGTTTGGGAGTAGAAGTGAAAGTTTGAGATCTTTCGAACAGTCGAATATTCCGTAATTAACTCAAACTTGCACTCGTGGGTTCAGTTTGGTTCAGAAGGTGAAGGATTTATGTCGTTAGAAATTGCGTGTTTTCTCTCCAAGAATATTACGTTCACAATGCTTGTTATGAGAGGAAACCGAAAAGGTATAAAATATCCAGATACGACAAACTGGGAGTGATGTAGATTCAAAAACGTAGGAGCGCCGAAATATACGTCCGTCAGGGATCGATCGTCTGTTCTAACCGATTGCATACGAATTTTATTCCATTATAATCGAGAATTTCAATGACATATCACCTTTGGAGCCAAATAGATTTGATTTGAAACAGCGGTTTTACATTGTTATTGGGGTTGGATCTCGTGATTCGCCTGATTAACACACATTTTCAACACCCAGATTCATCAACTACTGAAAGCCCTGAGAATTGGTGTAACAGCATGATAGAGATCTTAATATTGTTGCAGATAAAGAGCTCATAGTAGTGGATTGGCCGACCCCAAATTAGTTGGCTGCTTCACGTTTTATGTCTCAGGTACATTTGATTGACTTGATAGCGAAGTCATTTCAGGAACAATAGTGTCCGTGCGTTTTATGTCGTATACAGCCCGAATACGAATTTCAGGACGTGCAAATTTTTGACATTGATATTACGCCTCGAGTATTCTATCCTTTATCTCATCTGTGCGGAATGATATTTTGAGAGGAGGAGGCTGATACGTTTGTTTTTTCGGTATAAGGCGCATAACATAAGTCGTTATTATGTCTTTTAAACCTAGGATCTCTCGTAAAAATTTCCCTTCACTGCAATCGTGTTGCAGAAGTTTGATGGATTCTACTTCGTTCGAAATGGATACATCATGATCTATAACAGCCTCTTTTGCTAGTTCCGGATTATTACGACGAATTTGCCGTTCTTCCCAGGGAACGTCCGGAATTATTCGCACAGTCGATTTTTACAACTAAGAGGGATAAGGCAAGTAACATATTTTCTACATCTTGGACGGACATGAGCACTACACGCATTGACCTGAGTGTGTTCGCACGAAGTGAGTTCGGGGGTCTAAACCATCGCGTCAGTGACGCAGGTGAACCAGTGATGCCTAAGCTTCTGAAAAGGTCATTCCATTATTTCCTGTCATCTGCTTCGCGTTGCTTCGGCGATGGAAAAGTTGATTCAATGAGATTACTATAAATTACCGTTATATCTTCAATGTTTGTCTTCTGTGGGTTTTAGTGTTTAAACTCTTCGGTCTAAGCTTATGCACATCTTTCGATAATTCAGCACTTTCATTCACTTGACTACAGGTCTGATTCGCATACTCTTCGGTCGTACCAAGCTGTTAGAAAGGACTTCGGTAGATTTCTGGAGAAATAAGCGTTTCCGTTGTAGTTAATGCTTCCTTGTAAGACTTGCGGTTAATCTGGTTGTGGACTGCCTTTAGAACTGGTTCCAGCGCTGTCTGGCACGCAAATGTTTAGAAAAACTCTAACGTGTTTTCAAGCCGTTTATTGTTCGCCTCTACAGCTGACATGCATCTTTCCATAATTGAATCAGAGTTTTCGGCTCTTTATAAATAACTAGTTACTTTTAATCTGCATGGATTACATAAATAGCAGATGCCTGGTAATTTTTCATTATGAATTAGAGTCACAGATTCAGGTGGTCAATACTTTTCACAGTTCGCATGAATAGCAAATGAACACAAATAACATTTAACCTGACGTGATCCGGGACTTACCGGCTTTTTACAATGTTTGCACTCTTTACAAGCCTCGTCGTCAGGTCCGTTTAGGGTCTGTTCAAGTCCGTTAAAGGTCACGTTGTCAGTCATCGTTACAATCGAGTCGATAGTCTGGGCGAAGCGGTCGATTATCGATCGGTGTCTCTCGGTGGAGTGCAAAAACGAGTGGATGCGCTGTAGGTAAATCCAACGGAAAGTTTCTGATATTCAACCAGCTAAAGTGGTGTTATACAATTTCAAAATTCATACATACATCGCTTATATTCTCTGGCACAATTTAAATGTTAGTAATCCATCCTCGTGGCTGAATACTTCCAAATAAAATCTGGCTAGAACGTTAGCGGTTTTCGGGACTGGATCAGTTAGTTCCTTATGTGTCATCATCGTAAAAACCCCGAATTTTAGCTTCCAGTTGTTGCTAACGGTTGTTAATGGTTCCAAGAGTAAACGTTGAAAACATATCGAAGCATACCTAGCATGCGGCTAACTCGGTTGTACAATTCTTATCATTGCATGGTATTCTCAAGACTTCCACTAATCCATACGCCGAGGTCCTTTTTTGTTGTCCATTCCAGCTTTTGTGATCCAAGTTTATAGGATAATGGGAATTCTTGACCTATTTGCAACATTTTGCAATTCCTGAAGTGGAATGAAAGCTTGTTTTGCTCAGACCAGCAGTTCAATATATATTCATATCTTTTTGTAAGCGCAAACATTTCACGCTTGATGTAATTTGCATCCAAAGTTTATCATCATTCGCAAAAAGAACCATTTTAGCTGTTAGAAGTTTTGGAAGGTCATTGATGTAAACCAAAAAGAAAATTCTAACTAAGTACTGAACCATCTGGAACGCCGCTAATGACTTTGATGTCCAGAAACATCACACCATCGATACGTGCATTTGCCTTGCAATCAAGAAGGCAGCTTTTCCGCCAGGTAAGATGGTGCTTAGTAATAACATCGTCATGCAATCTACCAGGAGTATTAAATGTTCCACACGATCAAAAGCCTCTGATATGTCCGAGTATAATGTATGCACACAACCACCCTCGTTAAATATCAGCGTCCAGTCGGTAGGTCTCCAGTAGGTTTGTGAAGTAAGAATGAGACTCAAGAATTCCACGTGTCTCTCTGGACGAATGTTGTGGTTTTCGCGATCACTCACAATTCTTTCGCACACAATTAGCGCCATAACTTTTGACATCAAAGAAAAAAGTGTAAAAGAGCGGTAATTCGCCGGGTCAGAACAAGTTTCACCTTTGTAGATGGGTGTTATAATTACTCTCTTCCGGCCAGTCGATTCAACATGCTCCCTCAAAGAGTGAGTGAATCAATCCCAATGTGGTTCGTACAATTGATTGCCGCATAATTTCAGGATTGCATGTGTGATTCTGTCAGCTTTTGGAAAGTTTCTGATATTCAACCTGCTAAAGTGGTGTTGTACTATTTCAAAATATCGCTTATATATTTTCTGGCACAATTGATGCTGACAATTTCAATGGAAGTAATTCATCCTTGTGGCTGAAAACTTCTAAATAAAACCTGGCTAGAGCGGTTTCCGTGACAAAATCAGTAAATTCCTTATCTGTCATCATCGGAAAAACTCCGAATTTTAGCTTCGTGTTGTTGTTAACAGTGCGATAAAGCAGTTTGTGATTTTGTTTCATTCTTAATGACAGCTGAAGCTGTTAATATTGTTTTTTTCTCTGGGATGAGATTTGTAATTTAATTTCGCAATCCACGAAAGTTTGCCTAGGTCGATTCCCTTCTGGTAACCCTGTGAAAAGCCCATGCAACATTTCGCTCTAACAACCATTTTCTAGTGTGATTGCGAATTCTATATCGAAATCCTCATTTTTCCATTAAACCGATGTAATCTAATATTCTATTTCGTTTTTGTGCTTCATAACTGTACTGGCGTTGCACACTTATTGAAAGAGCAGAACGAGGTGGTCGCTGCGACCCACCGAAGTGTGACAGTGAACATCTTCAAGTGTCTTGGCTTCAAGGGTGATGACTAGGTCTAAAATAGATGTTAGTTGCAGATATCGTTATCGAGTATAATCGAAAACAGGGAATGTAATTGAACGGTTTGCAAAATTTGTTTTCTAGTGATCGAGAAGGATGATCTACTCGGTATATATTTAAGGTTGATTGCAGTTTCAATAATTGCGAATTGCTCTGTTTCTAATGTATTGAATTGATTTCAAGCGTTTTTTGTTATGCGCAACCGATGATGATGATAAACGGTAAGCTAAACCAATGATTCAACTGTTTCCTGATTGGAGCTTCAAGTTAAACCATATACTGTGTTTCAGATGGAGATCAGTGTTTGTAACTAATGTTCGTGGTGGTAAACAGTTCCTTAACCACCGTCTTCCCGGAACAGGGTCTTATATGGCACAGAGAGCTCACGAATGCTCACATGAGGTTGGTTCCATGTCTCAGTTTTTGCTCTGACGTCTAACGATTGCTGGTTACAGATATCCTTTATTTCAGCTAGAATTTTTACCAGGCATTGTGCTTTTGTATATAAACAATTGATTGTGGTTTCCGTATACAGTGATGTAGCTGGAAGCTCTTCTATTTGTCCGACCCTTGGAAAGTCGGACATTGGTCGTTTTCTGAATTGCAGCAGTATTTCTATTCCAAGTTTCGTCTGTTTGTAGAAGCTCTGGTTTAATAGCCGGTTTCGGTGTAGAAATTTCGGGGTCAATCATTTTGATATCCTTTGGGAGATTTCTGTAATTTGCTTTCCAGTTATCCACAATAGATTTCATCATACCTCTAGTTGAAAAAGTTGTTTCATAGGTATTGCTCCGTCATATTTATAATTTGGTGACCTAGGTATTCTAAACGTTTCGTCAGCTCTGATGCTTTTGGCAATGCAGAGCCAATGATTTTAATCGTGGTGCTGTATTTCACTACTCATAGCAGTGTAAGTGTTCCGGAACACCAAGAAGAACCGCTTTGCATTAGCCAGATTTATCAAGATTGTTTAAATTACTTTCTCTCTCGCACCACGGAATATAAGCATGAATGGGATATTTAGTATGTGAACGTGCACGGAGCAAGTAAGACGAAGAAGAAAGTCTCCATCACCTTCTGGCTTTCACTATTTATCCTCAGTTAACGGGTCCGTCGAGCTGAGAAGAAATAGGGTGCAACTTTAGTTGCTTATTGAATCAGACAGTATCGAGCTCATAACCATAATTATACACACCTCTTACCATTGTTCATTGACGTGAGTTGGTTTAATCTGGAAAAGTGCTTCTGATGTCTCCAACACATTAATGCACATTGCACTGATTTTATTCGAATTTGTTTATATTGCAATATAATTTTGGAAGGTAAAGGAATTCCGCTGATGGATATTCAGTAAAAGCCACTTCCACTTTATAATCTCACTAACATATCAGTTGCAGTCAGCTTTTGCATTATTCATCTGTTCAACGTATTCATCCTGCCGCAAATTCTCCTCACGTAACGAAGACTCTCGTGGAGGTACGGGATGTTGCGTTAAGTAACATTTGTTTTTACATATGTGTGAGCTTTTGTGGGCATTTACTATCGACTTCAAGGTTTTCTCGCATTTTTGAGGACAGTTCTCTAATTATTTGATTCGATCGTATAGGTTTGCTGATTGTGATACATTGGTCTCTACGCCGTTTGACGGCTTGGTTCTTCAGACGCTGCACACAAACCAGACACCTGTAAGTTAAGCAATAATAAAAATGACAACGGCCTTTTTAGTCAAAACGTTACCTTAATGTGTATCATAGAAGAGCACATATAACACACAAATACTCGCGTTCTTTCTTTTACCCTTTTTTGAAAATTCTACACGAAACATGAATGATATGAATTTCAACGTACGGAAAAGTACAATGCTCCACATAGGAAACAATGTTCGTTTGACATATCAATTAAGAACTTAAAACTTGACATGGTTCTCATTGGAAAAAGATCTTGGAGTATGAATTGATCGAAAGGTGAAGAACACGATCTACAGTTAGAATATACATCTAAAGGCCAGTAGATTGTTAAGTATATTTTTAAGATGACAATCACTTTTAGAGCATCGGCAAATTTCAAGCACTTCTAAAATTCAACTGGTAAATCGGACTGAGAACCTTATGCCAGAGTAAAACGAAAAAACGAGTTCAAGCAGTATTTTTGGGCAACTGCCAAAAGTTTGTTCGTTTCTAGATGTTGCACGATTTCTGTGGTTATTATTCGCTTAAAAACCTACGATAACGATGACAGTTAGGTCACGGGCCTGTAATTTTTAATTTCAGAACGGCAACCACCTTTGTTACTGGGTATTATTTGTCCCAGTTTCCAGTCTTTTGGCACTAAGCCAGCTTGAAGCAAATTATTAAACATGCAAGATAGAGCCTCAGATAGCTGCGCATGACAGGTTTTGAGCAGCTTTGGAGTTATCTCGTCTGGTCCTGGAGATTTCTTTACGTTTAATTTCCGTAAATGCTGTCCTACCACCATTAGAGTAATCCATACTTCACTCAAGATCGGTCGGTCAAGTCGAACGATTAGTTCCTGATCAGGCTCCGTGGATTTCGGCGCAAAAACTCCGGCATGAAAGTTTTTCAACAGGTAAGCGGTCTGATTTATGGATTCTGTAAAGCCGAACGACGTTTTCAGGGCAAAGACCTCTGGTTTAATATTCGTTCTATCGTTAACAAGTCTATACAACAGCTTCGAATTCTGGTGCATCTGAGAAATCAGTTGCGATTGGAACGCTTGCTTAGCATCTCGAATCAAGCTGATAACTTTGTTTTGCAGTCGTGTAAATTGTGCCTATGAAACAGCTGTGTTTGTGCCCTTGTAAAACTCCCATGCTACTGCCCTTTGATTCATCCACCTTTTAGTCCTGCTTCGTAGAAAAAAATTATTACGTTGAGACGTTTTCTTCAAAACAAACATTGAATGTTCCTCCAATATTGATTTCAGGTGTTGTAAGGAAGATCACCAATGACTATTTGGATCGAAGTAATCCCTTTTGCTAAACTAGTGCTTTGTAACTCGGCACACAAATCACGGTAGCTCAACCTTCTGACGCATTTCGTCCCGTCATTATTGCGCTTAGCGCTACAAACGTACTCGAATTCTAGGACAACGTTCGCTTTGTCTGATTGGCGGTTTATAAACGATATTCTCTACAGCTGTAGGATCTGTTGTGAGTATTAGGTCTAAGGTAGGCGGCTGGTCTGATCTCCTCATACAGGTAAATCCAAAAACGTGGTTATAGAGGTGGCGTAATCCAAAACGGCTCGAAGTTCATTTTCAAGTGTCTCTCATGGATGACCATTCTGGCTATAGAGCTGGGGAACGTCGAAATCCCCCATTATTAATATTTGAGTATTGTACTGCGTTGTTACATGGCGCAAAGCATTAATCAGTTTATTGTTTACATTGAGAGTTGCTGTTGGAGAACCATAGAACACTCCAATAATGCATTGGTCTCCTGAACTAACAGTCGGAGTGCACCGAAGTGTGTCAATGATATCAAGGGTCTGGTCGTCCGTAGCTCTACAGATAAACGATTTCATGAAGTAGAGTGCTGCTCCTTCGCCATCGCCTAAACGGTCACGCCGGAATAGAGATATGCTGGGAAAAGAGAGTTCATTATCAGTCAATGAGGCATTGAACCACGTTTCTGTTATTGCAACTATGTCTGGCGCCGTTTCATTACAAATCTCGGACAATTTGATTAATTTGTTGAAAAGGCTGTTCGCATTTATTCGTATTTTTAGTAAGTAATGACGAGGTGTAAACTGAAGTTATTGGTCAGGCTTCTCTGGAGTCGGACATAACAAGCAGTGACGAATCATGTGGTTTGTGATGAGGCGTTTAACAGTGTGTTGCCGGATCCCTCTGAATAGTCAGTTTTTGAGATGGTAAAACATCTGTGCTTCTTATTGGTCTCCGACCGTTTGAAAAGGCAATTACTTTTCGGAGTGAGTTGCTCATTTCGACTCAATTTGAGCCGGACCCACGATGTTTTTATGTATTGATTTCTCCCATTTGGATGGAAATGCTGCTATCCGCTGTCTTTAGACAGGAGAGTGTTAAACTAACAGCATTGGGTTTGGTTGGGCTGAGTGTGCGTAGTGTTTGTTTTCCTTATATACATTGCGACCTTACTATTTCGGCCATAGCGCTGGTCAATAACGTGATCTTCAGAGGTTTCTGACCATCCCCTTTATATTTTGGCGAAAAAGAAACTCGAAAAGTGTCCACAACAACGGTATTACAAATATCTAGAGAACACGCAATGTAGCGGTATTTCTTGACGTCGTGCTCTACCGTTTCGTGAATCGATGCTCTAGAAGTATTTTCTGGTACATTAAGTAGAACTATACTTCGCGATACCGTTTATTCCCGGGCGTTCAAGCTACCCTTCCTTTCCCACAATGGTACATCGGGATATATGCGGCAGTTTGAGTCGTAATCTGTCTTGAGTAGGTAAGCATTGAGCAATAAGTTCTCGATATCAGCCTCGCTCTTCAGTGTTACCGTGAGCGAGCAAGGTTGATCAATATGAGGTGAAGTTGGAAGGCGAGAAGAACGAGTCACTTTTTCTGCGATTACATGCTCAATTTGCATTAGGTGGCAAGAAAACTATCACCAGCCGAACTCTTTTTAGGCCCCTCACTAAGAACAATACACAGCGCCATGCTACCGAAAATCCCAGAACAGAAACCATAGACAAACTTCGGACTGCATACAAGTAAAAAGTTTAATGAAAGATCTTATAAACCAGGTGATCGTGTATATGTCAGGTCCTTTTACGGACCGAAAGAGAAATGGATACCAGGAATCATAGAACCTCGTCTGGGCACAGTGACGTATGAGTCGCAATATGGTTCACGAAAACACTTTCGGCACGTGAACCATATTAGAACTCGAACAATAAAAGATTATGGAACACAAAACGCAAGGAGTCAACTGCTACTTGATATCTTGTTGGATACTTTCGAAATTCCAACGGTAACCCTAAAGCCAAAGGAGCAGAACACTTCAAATATGCAGCAACAAGCTTTACCACAGAGACGCTCTAACCGAAATCGCAGGCATATACAATACCTGAATAGCAATCCTGCGCTAAAATCATATCAATAACTTTCTCAATGAGGGAGATGTTACAGGCAGCATATCTACGTTATATTTGACTGTGTTGTACGCACGCGCGTACAGTGTATCTATTGAGATCCGTTTACAAATCTATTCTCATTGGTCCGTCAATATTGATCGCAAGCTAGTTCAAATTATGTCACTTTGTTCAATAGATCTCTGTTGTGTGCGTTGAGCCTTTTTTAACCTGTTCGGGTTATAACAACTGGCGGCGGGAATTATGGACCCCATGTTGACGGAGTTTTTAAAGCAGCAACAACAACAGATATTTCAACAACAACACGCCACAACACAGATGATCGAATCATTAACAAATCAGTTAAAAATCCTGGCTACTTCGCAATTCCCCGTTTGCGCGACTCATCAGTTAAAAGACTCAATTGCACATATCATCCAAGAATTCCATTATGATCCAGACAACGGCGCCACTTTCAGTGCTTGATATCATCGGTATGAAGACATATTTCTTGTGAACGAAAGTGCTTTGGATGAGTAAACTAAGGTACGCCTTTTGCTACAAAACCTTCGGGCCTCAGAACACCGTCAGTATTGTAATTACATCTTGCCAAACCATTTAAGAGACTTTAATTTGTCTGACACAGTGTCCAAGTTAAAATTGATTTTTGGAGAGCGAACATTCATATTTAACTCACGATATAATTGCCTGAAACTGTCAAAGCATTCCATTGAAGATATCGTCACCTATGCCGGTCGTGTAAACCAGGAATGTGAGCGCTTTCAACTGAACGAATTAACATCAACACAGTTCAAGGCTCCGATATTTTTGGTGGATTGACCTCACCCGACGACGCTGAATTGAGGACACGTTTACTGGCCAAACTTGATTCTACTCCAGAAATATCCATACAGGATCTAATAGCTGAATTCTTAATATTGATAAACTTGAAACGTAATTCAGAAATGATCCAGTCATCGTCCTCGAATGAAATGGCTACAGTTGATCGAATCACAAGAACATCCCAGCACAACCCTAGTCCAAAACTTTCTGTTCAAACACGTAGACCACCTTCAACTTGTTGGAACTGCGAACAATGGCATTTTGTTCGATTTTGTCCTTATCGTGAAATTTCTTGTCATATATACGGACGTACAGGCTACCTGGCAAACTTTTGTCGCCAAAATCAAACTTCGCGATTCAGACGCACCTTAAATGTTGTTCATGCCACAAATTGTGCTAATTACACAGAGTCTGCGCAAATTAATCAACCTTGAGATCAATGACCATCCAGTGAGATTGCGAATCTACAATGCCTCAGATATAACCATTATTTCCCGTCAGACTTTGATTGCAATCGGAAAGCCACCAATGATTTCAACAGCTCGAATCGCCAAGAATGCTTCTGGTGGGGATATACATTTTCCTGGTGAGTTGAAATGTAAGGTCGAGTTTCGTGATCAAAATCTATTCGGCACATGCTATGTATCAGCTAGCGACAAGCTAAATCTTTTGGGCATTGACTGTATAGAAAAGCTCAAACTATGGGATGTACCATTCAATAGTGTTTTCGATGACTCTGTTGAAGTTACTCATGACACCGACGAACAAGTGTACACTATAAATCCAGTGGAGCCTAAAAGCACCGAAGAACTTATGTGTCATTTCCAGTCGAAATATCCCAAGGTATTTTGTGAAGGATTGGGCCTCTGCAACAAAGCTGATGCAGTCTTATACTTACAACCGGGAACACGTCCAGTTTTTCGCAAAAAGAGACCAGTACCTTATTCTGCCTTGGAGGCTGTGGAGGAAGAGTTAGAACGCTTAGTCAAGGAAGGCGTCTTGAGTCCAGTGACATATTCATCATGGGCAGCACCAATTGTGGCAGTGAGAAAACCAAACGGAACACTGAGACTTTGCGCAGATTTTTCCACCGGGATAAATGGCTCACTTCGATACGCACCAATATCTATTACCGACCCCAGAGGATCTAATCTCATGGATGAATGGCGGGAAAATATTTTCAACGATTGACCTCTCTGATGCATACCTACAAGTTTCAGTTTGTGAGAAATCGAAAGAGCTTCTAACCTTCAACACACACACAAATGGTTGTATCGTTATAATCGTCTGCCTTTCGGTGTCAAGTGCACTCCGGCAATGTTTCAGCAAATAATGGACACCATGCTGTCCGGATTATCTTTTGCTAAAGCCTATATAGATGACATTATCGTATCTAGCCAGATTCGCGAAGAACATTATGATCACTTAAACCAAATTTTTCCAATCACAGAGGAGTACGGTTTCCGTGTCAGGCCACAAAAATGCACTCTAATGACTGACACTATGACCTGCTTGGGATCAATAATTAATCATGAAGGTAGACGACCTGATCCAGACAAAATTAAGGCGATCAGAGACATGCCATCGCCTCACAACGTGGCGACATTGCAGTCTTTCCTTAGCCTGGTAAATTTTTATCATAACTTTGTATTAAAAATGCACGAACTTCGAGCACTACTCAATCATCTATTGATACAGAACAGCAAATGGTCTTGGTCAAATGAATGCCAGCGCTCTTTCAACAGAATAAAGGATATCTTATCGTCTGATCTACTACTAACACACTACGATCAAAAACTGCTCATGATCGTTGCAACAGATGCATCACAAAATGGAATCGGCGCCGTACTGTTGCATAAATATCCTGATGGGAAACAAAAAGCCGTCAAGCACGTATCCGAAACATTACCAGTTGCTGAAAGGAATTACAGTCAGATCGAAAAAGAAGGGCTGGCCCTCGTCTTTGCTGTTTACAAGTTCCACAAAATGATACACGGCCGAAAGTTTACCTTATTCACAGATCATAAGCCGCTTTTGGCAATATTTGGTGCGAAGAACGGGATACCTGTACATACAGCAAATTGAATACAACGCTGGGCAACACAATTATTATCGTATGATTTTGACCTCCGATACAAGGGTACCAGCAACTTCGGCCACGCTGATGCACTCTCGACGCTCATTGCGGACATTGGTTTTTGATCCCAAAATGAAGATTTCGTACTGTCTTCTGTTTCAGCAGACCCGATGTACTATGTTTTCAATGCAAGCGTCAGACATATCTCAATAACGGCAGCAAGGCAACCGCAAACGATCAAACACTGCAACAAGTTATGCAATTCCAATAAAACGGCTGGCCTGAGAAAATCACTGATCCATATGTCAAGCAGTTTTCTACTCGACAATTCGCACTATCGTTGACGGCTGTCTTATGTTCCACGGTCGAGTAGTCATTCCTAGAGCTCTACAACATCTTGTTCTGCGACAATTACATCAGGGTCATCCTGGTATCAGTCGGATGAAAGCGCTTAGCCGGAAATATGCCATTTGGCCCTTTATGGACCGTGAGATCGAAAACATAGTGCGCTCATGCAACAGTTGTGCTAAAGCAGCCAAATTACCTCCGAAATGTGAACCACAGATCTGGCCTATTCCATCGGGACCATAGAAACGTATTCATGCACACTTTGCAGGACACTTAAATGGGATTCACTACTTGGTCATTGTTGATGCTTATTTGAAATGGCTTGAAATTCATGCCATGAATAAAATCACGACAAGTTCTACAATATCGATCTTCGAAAGGCTATTTTCTCAATTTGGCATACCCGAAACGTTAGTCACTGACAATGGACCACAGTTTACCTTATCTGAGTTCACCGAATTCTGTGCTTCCCTCACGATCAAACACGTGAATTCGCCCATTTATCATCCACAATCCAATGGGCAGGCTGAACGTTTTGTAGATACTTTCAAACGAGCACTCGTAAAGCTAGAAGGAGAATGAACGTCGAATGAACAACAGAATACCTTTCTTTTTGCGTATCGCACTACACCAAACCTGTCGCTACCAGGAAAACAATAACCAGCCGAACTCTTTTTGTGCCGCTCACTGAGAACAATACACAGCGCCATGCTACCAAGTATCAGAGAACATAAACCACAGACAAACTTCGGACTGCATACAAGTAAAAAGCCTAATGAAAGATCTTATAAACCAGGTGATCGTGTATATGTCAGGTCCTTTTACGGACCGAGAGAGAAATGGATACCAGGAATCATGGGAACTGGTCTGGGCACAGTGACGTATGAGTTGCAGTATGGTTCACGAAAACACATTCGACACGTGAACCATATTAGACCTCGAACAATAAAAGATTATGGAACACAAAACGCAAGGAGTCAACTGCCACTTGATATCATGTTGGATACTTTCGAAATTCTAACGGAAACCTCAAAGCCAACGGAGCAGAACACATCAATTATGCAGCAACAAGCTTTACCACAGAGACGCTTCAACCGAAAACGCAGGCATGTACAATACCTAAATGTCAATCCTAGTTCAAATTATGTCACTTTGTTCAATAGAGTTCTGTTGTGCGCGTTGAGCCTTTTTTAACCTGTTCGGGTTATAACACTTCCCATTGCGACCTTACTATTTCGGCCATAGCGCTGGTCAATAACGTGATCTTTAGAGGTTGATTTCCATCCCCTTTATATTTTGGCGAAAATGGAACTCGAAAAGTGTCCACAACAACGGTATTACAAATATCTAGAGAACACGCAATGTAGCGGTATTGCTTGACGTCGTGCTCTACAGTTTCGTGAATCGATGCTCTAGAAGTATTTTCTGGTACATTGAGTAGAACTATATTTCGCGATACCGTTTATTCCCGGGCGTTCAAGCTACCCTTCCTTTCCCACAACGGTACATCGGGATATATGCGGCAGTTTAAGTCGTAATCTGTCTTGAGTAGGTAAGCATTGAGCAATAAGTTCTTGATATCAGCCTCGCATTTTAGTGTTACCGTGAGCAAGCGAGGTTGACCAATATGAGGTGAAGTTGGAAGGCGAGAAGAACGAGTCACTTTTTCTGCGATTACATGCTCAATTTGCATTAGGTAGAAAAGTTCGAAACAGTCATCGTCGTCGTGTTTCTCTTTGCTATCAAACAGGCTTTCTTGGGACTCGCTGACGTTCGTAAATACCACGCGTATGGGATGTTATTTTTGCTCATTGAAAAGTAATTTTATGAATTTAAAACATTTGGGGCTTGACTTTGTGAGTTGTGTACAGCAGTTCCAGAGTGTACAGCTGAGGTCGACCGTAACAGCATATCTCAGTAAGAATTTCCTAATTCCGTGGTCGTTTTAACTGATTCCAAAACTGGATTAACCCTGCTTTTTCTCTTTTTTGGCACACAAATAGCCTTAGTATCAGATTCCTTCAATGGTGGTTCCGAAATCGTTGTATTGATATGATGGTTCACACCAGTGATCACTTGAGTACTCACATGACTCATGAATATTTCTTCCACACGTTGAATATCATCGCTCGTGACAGATTTCTATTTTTTATTCTGCTTTTGTCAACAAAGCTGTTGTCAAATCAAAAACAAAACTTTGTTCTAACGCTAAGGATACTCGAGGATCCGGTGAGTGTAAAACAACCGGTAATAGCCGTCCTACGGTTGAATCGAATAGTTCCTGTGGAAATCCTGAGTGTTTTACTACTGTTCTCGAAGGAATAGAATGCACAAACTGCTCCGTATGGTATCATTCACGCTGCTCGGGTTTAACCGCAACGGTTTTGACTGAACATAGCTCTAATTCCACCAAACCTTGGTTTTGTAGCGCGTGTACTAATCTCCCTATGGCTCGAAGTCTACTGCATATACAGTCCAAGACTATCATTACCCTCGAAGGCCGTCTTCATAAACTTGAAAATATGTTTAACGAACAGCATACTACTTCAAGCCTCGCTGTTGTTACATCACTTTCACCAGCACAGAAGTCAGTAGTTAAACCCCTCGTCACGCAGGCCCGTCCCATCTATGTACAATAAAAGATCAGCACAAAGCAATCTAGTGTTGTCGCTGGCAGACCTAAACCGCTAAACGGCACAAGCATCAATAATGTTTTGACCGCGCAAGCTTTTAGTCCCATGGCAGTGACGTCGAAGGTTTCGGTAGCACGAGCGGAGGCACTTACCGTGATTTGCTCTAATGTTCCCGAGACTGATTCACCCAGCTTCATAGCGCGTTAATCTGAAGATGTGGAACAATGGAAAAAAGTGTGTCATGAGCTAAGTTTTAACATAGAACTGGCTAGCCTGGTCCGCTTGTCAAGAAACCAGAAATCGGCACACGTTAGTGAGCCAAGATTGTTGCGCATCGTGTAAAAATCGTTAGCAGATGTTGAATCCGTTCTTCTATCCGCTTACATGCTTCGAAACAGCTCGTCATTCATCCGTATATTCCCCGATATATCATGGGCAGATAGGCAAGCGAAAAAGCAAGAGAAATACGATTGGAAACACGAAAGTGACAAAAAAAGCATCTTTGTTCATGGCGTTCCTGAACTGAATGATAGTGATCCTAACAAAAACACCACTCATGATTGCGAACAGTGGCGCTTCTTACAGCAATTGAGTAAAATTACCGATACCTCAACTACTTCCCTGAAGCGTTTGCCAGCTTCTCCCAGCTACCAAGGATCTGGTCCTCGCATACTTAAGGTCACCTTTCAATCTGAATCTATGGTGAATGACGCTTTGCAACAATGGTATTGACAAAGGCATTGTGCTCCAGCAGAAGTTCGTCTTCGCTCGGCCCTGGAAAAGCGGATTAACAGTAAATCGCGATTGACGCCACCGCTTCCACTAACCGAAACGAATATGGTGCAGACCGACTCGACGAACCCAAAAAACTCACAAGAGCCGATCTAAACGGGATCGGCGGTCTAGATATTCTTATAAATGATGCTGCTCCTAACCTTACGCGTGAGGGCTTGAACTGTCTCTACACGAACGCGCAGGGTTTACTCAGCAAACTCGCAGAACTTCGCTTGAGGCATGCTGCTCGTCATTTTGACATAATAGCTGTATCCGAAACGTGGCTAAGCTCTTCGATCACTGACGCCGAGGTTTCTCTCACTGATATGTCCATTCTCAGGAACGATCGTCCAACTAAAGGGGGCGGTGTTCTTCTATACTATAATTCACGTCTTTCTTGTGAGGTTCTCCCGCAAGAGCATCTTAGCGTGGTGGACTCACTTTGGTGTCGCTTGCAACTTAAAAATAGGGACTGTGCAATTGTTGCGGTAATATATCGTCCACCGAATACTCAACGCCTCATTGATGATGTCATTATTGCATCCATTCGCTTCGCCTTATCACTACCCCACTCGCGCGCATTGCTGATGGGGGATTTTAACTCTCCTGAAGTCGTCGGCGAACCCAGCCCAAATACGTTTGCTGCGGATCTGGATGATTTCATCAGCAGTCATCCTTTGTACAACCACGTTAATGTTGCTACACGTTTTCGGAGTGGCGATTGTCCATCTTTACTCGATATAGTGCTGACTAACGAGGAACTGATGGTAGAAGAAATTCATTATGAACCGCCCTTAGGAAAGAGCGACCACGTCGTCCTGACATTTTTTTTCGTTTCTTACGCCGAATTCCTTGACGAGGAGGTACCCCTGTTACGGGTAGTTACGGACTACAAGGCGTTTCAAGAAATTGTCACTGCTAACAATTCCAACTTCATGTTAAATGGCGATCCTGAGCTCACCTGGTCCAGATTTGTCTCCTAGTGGCACTGTCTCCTGCAACAATCATCGACTTCCAAAACAGTCAAACGACGTATCCTACGTACTTTCATTCGTAGTAGAACTCGTAAGTGAATCTGCTGCAGAAACGCTGCTTGGAGTAAGTTCCGATCGGAAGAGTGTGCGCAAAATTGGGAAGCATATCGACAATTACGCAACCACCGTACGTCTCTAGTGCGTCAAGATAAGCTGGATTACCATAACAAGTTAACTGCACGGTTTCTGAACAACCGAAAACTGCTATACCGTCATATAAATGACAAAAGAAAAGTGAAAACTGGAATCCTCCCACTGAAAATTGAAGGCGGCTCCACATCGACTTCTATGGAAGCCGCAAATACACGGAAGGATCACTACATGCCGGTATTCCAGAATTGCCAACCATCTTCGTTGAAAATCACCCCACCCCCACCTAGACTCTACTATTCTGTTCACCGCTGAACGTGTATATAAAAAGATCATGAAGCTCCGTGAAAATTCATCACCTGGAGTAGACCGGATTACACCGAAAGCATTGCGTGCGGTTGCTGTGCAACTTTGTGAACCACTTTCCACGTACTTCCAACGTCTGTTCGATATCTCCCATGTTCCTGAAGATTGGAAACAGAGGATCATAACCCCGATATATAAAGGTGGAAACCGCAGTGATCCTGCAAATTACCCCCCAGTCACCCTGCTCCCTGTGCTTTCCAAAGTAATGGAATCTATTGTATCCGATGATTTGATGGCTTTTACGGAGAACACGAATGCTGTCGCCATCGAACAACATGGGTTCCGCCGCGGACACTCCTGTACAACAAACTTTCTTCTGACGCGGGACAGCTGGACCAAGGCTGTTGATGCGGGCCATGGTGTCGACGTTATATACTTGGATTTCTCCAAAGCTTTTGACCGTGTTAACCATGCTATTTTACTGCAAAAGCTTAGCCTACTTGGAATTGGTAACCCACTTTTGTCTTGGTTAGCCGAATTCCTCCGCTTCAGGACACTCCGCGTTCGCGTCAGACAATCGCTCTCCGATTGTTTTTTAATACAATGCGGATTACCCCAGGGCTCTGTACTCGGTCCGCGTCTGTTCTTGATGTTCATCAACGACATTGGAGCATGTGTGAACTCGCCGTTTCTGATGTTCGCAGATGATATCAAGCTATGGCGCATCCTCTCTTTCTCGAATGATTGTGATGACCTGCAAGCCGATCTTACCTCACTTAATAACTGGGCAACGTCGAACCAGCTCCCTTTCAACCCATGAAAATGCCGATCTCTCCGCATCCGTCACTCTGGCGAACCTAGTTACAAGCTAGGGAACACCGAACTTTCGGTGAGTATGCTAGAAAAGGACCTCGGCGTATTGGTTTAAAGTGATCTTGGGTGCTCAGCCCAATGTTCCCTCGCATCATCAGTCGCCAATCGCAACGTAGGGCTCCTCAAAAGGGTATTCGGGTCTTTTGACCGCCGCCTCTTTTTCTCGCTCCTACACGCGTACATCAGACCCCACCTGGAATATGCGGTATCCGTTTGGTCTCCATGGTTAAAGCGTGACCATCACGTCCTAGAGAAGGCTCAACGGAGGTTCACAAAGCTCGTCAAAGGACTCAGTTTACTGAACTATGAGGACCACCTCCAACAACTCAACGTGTTCCCGATCAGTTACCGTCGCATCCGAGGTGATCTGATACTGGTTTTCCAGATCCTTAAGGAGAACAAACATCCGTGCCATGGACTGCTTTTGATGGCACCCAGTTCCGGAACCCGGGGGCATGTTTTCAAGCTAGCCCACCAGCCAAGTCGGTTAAACTGCCGTAAATTTTTCTTTTCTGTCCGTACCCCTCGTTTTTGGAATGACCTACCAGTTTTTGTCGTAAACTCCCCATCGCTCTCGATTTTTTAAAAGCGGCTTGACGCTTATCTCTATTTTTCTCAACAAGTTTAATGGATTCTCTTTTTTCTTCTTCCCGATACTGCACCCATTTCCTCTTCCTTTCCAGATAAGTTTACGGAACCTCGCCGATTCATCTCCCCGTGTATTGACTGTTATGATACATAACCACACCCTTTACTGAACTTTGGCGATTGACGCCGAACCCGCTGAACTCAACCCGAACCCCTGTACTGACTATCCTATGGTTATATTTTAAGCTCATAGCTTTTGTACCATAATAAACTATTGACTATTGACTATTGACTATTCTCTAATTTCGCTTCAAAAGTATCAACATCGTGCAAAGATTCAGCTCTGCAACGAACACTGACATAGCAGGCACCTGGAACCTTTTCATTATTTGGCAATTGGCACTTGGCAATGAGGTCAATTTGGTTCAATTTCGCTGTCACCGTTTGATCGATTGATTTTTTGTCTGTATGTTGGATCTCGTGATGCAGTCAAACATGTTAGTAGCCTGAAGTGGGTTGTTCGGCTGTGTGATGGGTTTTTGGCCGACGGGTCGAGGTGGCTGTTTTGGAGCATGTGATTTCGTCATTTATCAAATAATTCAATATAACTCGTTAACCCCACAAGCTAGAATACAGAAACAAACATCAAAATGCGTAGCTCGACGCGATCTTTGCAATGATAGCAAAAACCTTAAAATAGTTAGCGATTGGAAAAAGTTTGCGCACGTGAGCAAACGGTGATATTTACGCCGATATGACAATTTTCGTGTTAATCGGTTGACAAGAGCAAAACAAATAAATTCCGATAGATATGATCGAAAGTAGCAAAGAGACCTTAAAATGGGGTAAATCCGAGCAGATTCGGCGAAGTTCTGTGGGGAAGTGTCAGAGCAAAAAAACGTCCACACTGTAGGTAATCATAACGTGGTTAAATGTTTCTATTAGATGGATAATAACAGTGCTTGATAGCATGCGCTTTTCGCGACATCTTGGTTGCTTGTACGAACCCTATGTAATAGTTGGCATACAAGTTTATATTTGTTTATCATTTACCACTGTTTCAAAGCTCACTGAATCTAATCCTACTCTCTCCACCTGACGAAGGCAAACAGCCAGAAATCGGTAGTGGTGTGTAAGGGATCGGAATGTGAGCAACACATTACTTTGATCATGTAAATATTTTTGAAGAATACAGTAAATTTAAACAACAAAAATTTCAATGAATTTTTCAGAAAAAATAAATCAGTGAACATTCATTAAAACTTGCTCACAGTGTGATAGGACCAAACACTTTCGTGCTGAAACGAGATATTAATATTTTTGTTTTGAACATGTGAACAAATAACATTTTGTTTTAATGTTTTGAAGAACTACCTCGATGCGTGCGCGTTTTCGTTGGCGGTGGTGGTATCGGTACTGGTGTTCAATGTTTGTAATGGTTACAACGTAAAAATTTTCGGTAAGTAATCATAGAAATTTGTTTGATTAACCGGGTTCTGTTGTAGTATGCAGCTTTCGGCCCAATCCCTAATGTCCTATAGCAGTTTCTAAACTATTTTTTTCTCCAAAATTGTTTACTGTTATTTGTTTCAACTCGAATTGATGATTAATAATTACCTTTCCGTTATTACATTTTGTTGGACAGATAATATTTGATTACAAATCGTTTCAGATGTAATTGGTCAATGCGTAATCCCTGGAACTGTTGGAAATTTTGACTTTTAATGGAGTTGGACCGCTCACGATTACCTACCTCATATTGGTCCGCGATGACTGCAATTGTGGTATGTACTTTGATGATATATATTTCGGCGCGGACAATGTTAGACAGTTCTTGTCTAATGGTCTCAATGTGCACATGTCATAGTTACTCTGATTTAACGTATTTTTCTCTTCCAGGTTAGACGACAATTTTGGTCGGGCACTCGTTTCGACTTGGTCGACTGTCGCCCTGTGATACTGTTACTGGTAAGTAACCATAGAAATTTGTTTGGTTTGCCAGGTCCTGTTGTAGTATTCAGCTCTTTGCCGCACTCCTTAATTTCTATAGCAGTTTCTATACCACTTTTTCTGCAAACTTTTTTACTGTTTTAACACGAATTGATGATTAATAAATACGTTTATATTATTACATTTTATTAGACAGGTAATATTTCTTTTGAAAACGTTTCAGATGTAATTGGTCAATGCGTAATACCTGGAACTGTTCGAAATTTTGATTTAATTATGGACCGCTCTCTTTCATGATTACCTACCTCACCTTGGACTGCGATGGCTGCAACTGTGGTATGTAGTTTGATGATATATATTTCAGCGCGGGACAATGTTAGACAGTTCTTGTCTGATAGTCCCAATGCGCACATGTCATAGTTACTCTGATTTAACGCATTTTTTCTCTTCCAGGTGAGATGGCAGTTTTGGTAAGTAACCTTAGAAATTTGTTTGGTCAGCCAGATTCTGTTGTAGTATTCAGCTCTCTGCCGCACTCCTTAACTTCCTATAATAGTTTCTTTACTATTTTTTCTGCAGGCTTGTTTACTGTTGCTTTAACACGAATTGATGATTAATAATTACGTTTCTATTATTACATTTTGTTGGACATATAATATTTGATTAAAAATGGTTTCAGATGTCATTGGTCAATGCGTAATCTCTGGAACTGTTCAAAATTTTGACTTGTAATGGAGTTGGACCGCTCACGGTTACTTGCCTTACCTTGGACTGCGATGGCTGCAATTGTGGTATGTACTTTGATGATATATATTTCGGCGCGGACAATGTTAGACAGTTCTTGTCTAATGGTCCCAATGCGCACATGTCATAGTTACTCTGATTTAACGCATTTTTTCTGTTCCAGGTGAGATAAGAATAACGTGAGTGATGATAAGTTATTTCGTGCGCATCAGTTATTAGCTATAATATATGTGCGTTACGTCATAGTTACTCTGAGTAATGAAAAAGATTATCTTTTGCAGGCCGAGGTTGCGAAAACAGTTGATGTAATAGTGTAAGTCGATGATTCTATTGAGAAGCAAGAGAATCGCTACTTTGTAGTGGTTCTGTGATCAATGTTTCTATGAGACTTACAATTTCGATTCTGCGATTTCAGGTCGACGTAATTTTTGATTCGCTCTGCATTTTTACCAACAAAATATAAATTACTTTAAATCTAAATGTTTTACGTTGAACACTGGGGATTTTGGATCAGCTCAATGTTGAAACAATGTTCTGTGTCAGCCAAAATGTAGCAAGAAAGTTATGTTTAATGGCAATATCAGAAAAGCTAATTCAAACGTGTTTATGTAATCTACTCGCCACAACTGCTCGACTCGTTCATATTGTGTGAATGTCCTCTGGAAAGCTGATAAATTGGAAGTGGTACAATGAAAATTTATGATAGGACCAATGCTGAACTGTTCCGTAAACTATAAACGGTTGCTGAAATTCATCTGCTATATACCGGTTGTGTGATTTCACTCGTGTTAGCATCAATTGATAATTAAAGCTGTTAACCTAAAGTGTATCAAATAGATCATTACGGTATTAGAAGCTACAAGCTTTTTCTAAACAGGATAGATTGAGTGGTGGATAGATGAAGCAAAAAACAATCTTTGAGGTCACATTCGCGTTTAGCCTGAACCATCAATGAATTTTTGTGGCATTTGGACAGGTAGGGAGTCAACCAGGAACACAGCTAACCATCCGGAATAAGCTGAGTTGAAACCGTGTGCGTTCGGACTTTCGATACTGGTATCTGAAAGAGCAATAAAACAGGCAAAGAGTTGGCGGGATTATGACGAAAATGCAAATGGCACGAGCCAATGACTTATGGGTTGTGAAATAATAGAAAATAGTGTTCGTGGGTTTTTGGGAGTGGGGGATTTCATGGAGGTGGGAATCGAGGAGACCTGGGAGAGTGTTCACTGACTGCAAATTCACGGACATTCAGACCTGCCCTGTTTTAGCAGTTTGAGCTCATGTCCTCGGAGCGGGAGCGAATAGGGAGTTGCATGGATGTGAGGGATCAGTCAAGATTTGGTGGGTAACTAACATGTTGCCGCGTTGAAGACGGTAGTTAACGGATAGTATATCTAATCTTCGTAGATATTTGTATTTCTTTAGATCGATCGTCGTATGTGCCATGGAATCAGTCGCGATTTCGAGTCCCGAGTATAATACGTGTTCAGGGAAGACGATTAATGATCACCATTAGGTCTTAATTTAAGTGACCCCAGTATGGTGTGGTATGATATGAAAGCACAAGCCTGAATCAGGCAAAGTACCGCACAATCAGAGACTGCACGTGGGCGATATTACAGTCAGGTTGCCCAGGCCTCGACAGATATGAGAAATAGAACATAAAGATGGTAGTGAGACTCCAGCGTGTTTCAGCATACAACTCACTACCCCCAGTACTCCGAACCATGTATAAGCTACCATGTGCATGACAGTATGCATATGTGGGAGCACAAACCTGGTCCAGGCAAAGTGCGGCACAGTCGGACGTGGGCTGAGATACTGTCAGGTTGCCCAGTGCAAGACAGATAGACAGAAAATAAAAATGGTACTGAGACTAGCGTATTTCGACATGCAGCTCATTACCTGTGACCAATCAATTTAGCACGGTTTTAGTCACAACTAAAGTACCACACGACCGTGCAAGTGCGTGCTAGTGCAGTGGCACAGTTTGTGCTCAACATGGAATCACACTAGCTTCCTGTGGTGGCTTTTATTTATAGTCCTGTATATCCTATAAGTACACATGCCGCACTGTCTTCATCGCATGCAGTGAAACTACAAAAACAAGCTATTTTTGCGCTTTTGCATATTCCGCTTTCCCTTTTTTCACGCGCTTGCTTATCTGCTTTTCCTGCTTCATATTGCTTGGCACTTTGTCTGGCTCCAGACTTGTGCTTCATGATGATCATCACTGCCTTCACCCGGGCTTGTTTAATTCATTGCCTTCATGTTACCAGTAAGATGCTCCCATGTGGCGTGCGCATCTGACAACCAAGTTCAAATCCTAGTGTTACAAAAGCCCGGTTGTAGTGCTTGTATTGACTGGAGGATGAGCGACTGGTGACTTGATACCAGTTTTCTCGGAGCAGATGCTTCACGTCGGGTACTGGGGAACGAAAACCCGATTGATAAACGCCGGTCGTTTTCTGCTTAGCATCACCATCAATAAGCACACGTATGGAGATAGACAACGTGCCAAGCTATATGAAACAGATAAGCAAGCGCGTGAAAACGGGAAAGCAGGCAAGCGGAATACATAAAAGCAAAAATCGACTTGTTTTTGTAAATTCACTGCATGCGATTTTTTGTTTATTTATAAAATAAACCGGATTAAACATTATGACACAATAAAATACACTGAATTCGGTTTGCAGCGATATCTCGTAAGGTTTCCCGCCAACTATTAGGTGTAGCTTTTGGACCCCACCCAGGCAAACGAATACGCTGAACTGAGCCTAGCGCTACGGTGAGTTTCTTGGACCGGCCATCCGATTATTTCTCCCGGCTTCTGTCACGCTCTGCGAATAAGGCGCTGTATGGTAAACAGTGAGGAGGCATTCTTAAAACATGTCCCAACTATCGTACACGAGCAAGCAACAGCATTTCACACAATACGTGGCAACTTGGTCCTAACACTCGCTTGCAGACAACTATATTTGTAACGCGATGCTGCCACTGAATGCGATCAATCCTACGCAGCGAACAGGTGTAAAAAAACAGAAAGCCGACGGACATCTTCCGCTCGGATAGACCATAAAGTAGTGTAGCACGCATCACTGCGTTGTTGTTGGCCTCCGTCGGTCGATGTCAACGAAGGATGTACATCACATCGCATGAATTTCATTTTTTTGCAGCTTTTTGAATGACTAAACAGTCCGATTCGGGAGGAACATTCTCTCCCGCAGCGCTTGCAACGATTGTCAGAACTCTGTTGTATTGCATCAGTTGCACGCCGGCGGCGTGATTTGCGTTCAGCAGCCAGGAGCTGTATTTGCTCATCCCCGGCTTGCAGACGACGCTTTACACAACGCCTCCAAAGTGAGCGGTCAAGAGCAAGTTCTTCCCAGATTGCGGGGTCAATGTCAAGTGCTTTCATATCTCTTTCGCAAACATCTTTGTACCGCAAGTGCGGTCATCCCAATGGTCGACTTCCTAATTGCAACTCACCGTAGAGTAGATCTTTCGGAATACGACCATTTTCCATTCTATAGACATGACCAAGCCACCGCAGGCGGCGCTGACGTAATAGGGTGAACATGCTCTGTAGACCAGCTTTTGAAAGCACTTCAGTGTTAGTCACTCTGTCCATCCACGATATGTTCAAGATACGACGGATGCTTCGTAGATGTAAAGCATTCAGCTTCCGTTCGTGTCATGCGTGGGTGGTCCAGGTTTCGTATAGTAAAGCATTTAGTACGCACGCGCTGTATACCATCATCTTTGTCTTTACAGTCAGCTTGCGGTTACCCCAAACACGAGAGTTCAATCGGGACAAAATGACAGCTGCTCTGCCAACCGCCTATCATCAATCTCCGTTATAGCGAAGGTTATCCGCAATGTTGAACCATCCCAATATATGTGAAATGATGTACTGGTTCAAGCTGACAGTTTCCAACAGTGATGATTGGTGGCGATACAGTCCCTTGACCAAGGACTTTGGTTTTGCTCATGCTGATTGTTAGACCAAAGTCTTTGCATGCCGACGAAAAACAGTCGATTAGCGACTGTAGGTTCTCTTGGGAGTGAGCAATAAAGGCTGCATCGTCGGCAAACAACAGGTCACGGATTATCACATCCCCTACTGCGTTGTACACTCGGCCTTTTGTATGGAGTGAAACAGCGTCGACGCCACAAGTGGTGAAGGTTAGCAAACGCTACACCCGCTTTGCGAACACGTTGTGAGATACAACTACCAAGGTAAACAAAGCTGTCTACCAATTCAAGATTGACGTCACACACGTTTGGATGAGAGCCGCTCTCGTCCTGGGTAAGTGTTTTAAACTTGTTAGGCACAAAGCACATGCCATACCTTGAAGCTTCCAGTGCCAGGCGGTCCAGGGCTTGTTGCATTATATGAGGGTCATCACCCAGAAGTGCGATGTCATTCGCATACTCAAGATCGGTAGCTCTCTCACCCCACCGAAGTTCAAAACATGCACCCACCAGACCAGCTAAAGCTTTACTTTATACATCGTCGATCGCGAAGTTAAAAAGGAACGGCGAGATAGGGCAGCCGTGCCGCACCCCGCTGGAGATATTGTAAGGGGACGACAATTGTCCGTACGCTCGAACCCTGCCTGAATTTTGGCAATATAATGCTTTCAAGATCCAAACATACTTCTCGGGCTCTCAGCAGGCAGTTCCAAAAACTTTCGCGATCGATTGAATCGAATGCCGCTCGGACGTCAAGGAGTACCACGATAGTTGGCCTACGAAATGCGTGGCGTTGCTCCAGTAACTGACAGTGTGAAAATTTGATCTATGCACCCTCGATCGGCACAAAACCCAGTTTGTCCTCGCGGATTTACTCTTCCCGTTTGGTACTCAATCGGTGAAGCAGGATGGAGGCCAGTATTTTATGAACTATTAAAATGAGACTGATAGCCCGATGATTTTCACAAGAATCGCGCCGTCCCTTTTTGAAAATCGGGGCAATTACTGGTTCTCTCCAAGGGATCGGAACGCGTTCCTCAGCCCATATGTTGGCGAACAGCACTTGAAGTTCGCAAACTAAAGCGAAACCGCCATCTTTGAACAATGACGGTACTGAAGCATCAGCGCATGATGCCCGATGGCGCTTACGGCTCCTGAGTACATTGTAAATATCTGATTGAGTCGGATCCTCGAGCGAAATCGACCATGGGGTACAGTGTTCCGTATTCTCGAAATCAGTGGGGGTAGAAGGCCAGTTTAACGGTGCCTCAAAATGTTCTGCCCCTCGCTCCGTGAGCCTGTGCATGTTAAAAACTGACGAACCATCTGCTTCACTTATCAGCTCTTTGATGCCTGGTCGCCCGCTTCTAGTAGTTCTAATGAGTTGGAACAATTTTCTGACATTGCCTACAGCTGACACAGATTCCATTTCTTAGCATCAGAACTCCACCAACATTCCCTGTCGGTTCTCAAGCTGGCTACCTTCGTGACGCATCATGTATTCTATCAGTAAAAAGCAACCGACGTTGGTCCATTAGTTGGAGAGAATTCGCAGAAACCCAGTGTTGAGCTACACGGGAAGTCAGCCCACAACTATCCAGCGCGGCTGTCCCCAAAGGGGTTTGTATCCCACTCCGTTGTTCATCGATACTATTTTTGGGAACTGTAGAAAGATGCAAACTCAAATTGGCCGGAAACCCTTTAAGAACCGGGAGATCATTAAGCCTGGCAACATTCAACTGCTTTGCAACGTTTCTACCTTTCTCGCCAAAACGCATCGAGAACTTAGCACAGACTAACACATGATGTGACTCTAGACATGTGTCCCAGTATGAACGGTAATGTTGCACACTCCCTCGTCAAGAGTAGCTGATAGCAATATGGTCGATTTGCGTGAACATGGACGCTGATGGAGATTTCCAGGTGGAGCAATGACGTTTCGAATGGCGGAAGTTAGTGCTGGCAAGGTAGAGTGTGTGCTCTGAACACAAGCTAACCAATCTTTCGCCGTTGTCATTAAGATGATAATCGGGACCAATCCCTCCACCTACGAAATGATCGTTTGAAGATAGACGTGCGTTCATGTCTCCAGGTAAGACACTCCTCGATGTAGGTCTAATGAGTTCTTGTAATCTTCCATAAAACTCATCCTTATCACGTTCAAAGTTACAATTAGTCGGTGCATAGGCAGCAACCACAAACAGGTTGCGGGTTGCACGAACCCTGTAGTCTTACTGCACAAAGACGACTGTCGACTGGGATCCAGTCTAACAGTGCGACCTCAGCTCGCTCACTCAAGACGATTCCGGCACCAGCTTGACCAGATACCATGGCATCGTCATCAGTGGACAGATGTAGGTAGTGTAACTTGCGTAAGTTCGAACGGTTAGACAATCGCGTAACTGAGCTAGAGTTATGCATGCGTGTTTCCGACAAACAGCTATCATATGTGCGAGACAAGGATGCCTGTTGTCCGATGCTAGCTAAAGTCCGTATGTTAAACGCCGCTAATTTGGATGGTACGCGCGGGCGGAAGAAGGCTCTGAAGGCATTCGAAGCAGGAAAACTATTCGAAGTGGCTAAATTTGGACATCTCGATGAACAAGCTGCACTGCTGTCAGGGCTACTCAACGAACCACAACACGGAAAACAGTTATTAAAAAGTTTGCATGCAGTGTGAGATCATTGAAAGCATTTGAGCAGAGAGCGTGGGAGCAGAGGATCTGTCATTTTCACCTGTATTTTCATAATTGCTTGTGGGCGTGATACTACTCGGTTTCTGAGGCCGAAGTAAGGGGTTGGCTCAGGGGCCCCACCCAGAGCCTTTAGCTAAAATGCCTGAACCACAAGGCAGTTGGTTGAGACTTAGTTTGTCTGACCTCTATCTATCGACTTTCCTGGTATGAGTAGCTCTGCTGGCACCAAAAGACACCACCCAGTATAGCTCTGCTGATAGCACAAATGGTGCGTTACCGAGGCTTATTAATCGAAGTTAAGTACTTGTTACTGGTGTAATACTGTCCATGACGGAGCGCAAACTGGTTGCCAGTTTGGGAACTAACCGGGAAAAGTTCGAAGGAAGTGGAATCTGCGTCTGCTGTATGCAATTTCAGAAAACTGTTCAAGCTCATCAGAGCCATTGGTAGTGAGCGGCTAGGCCGAAGTGAGATTGTACTTGAGTCAGGCCAATTTTTAACGGACAGTTGCATGATGCAATTGGTAGAGCATTTGGAGGTACAATTTAACTGATCTTCGCCACCCATTGGTGTTGAATATGTTTGATGCATGAAAGCACAAGTCTGATCCAGGCTTTTTGAGTATACACAATAGTGTACCCATGAACGATTTCTTTCAGAGATCTGCAATGTATTCCAGAGCTTTAACCGCCACCATGCACCAGAACCGCACACCTTTGTACCATTATTGTTCAAGATTAGAGGCTGCTCTTCGGTGATAAATTCGAGCGCTCTTCGCCAACAAGTGCGTATGAACGCGTTCTGATCTCTTGGAAAGAACCAGTTATTGTTCGTGATTCCTGTGACAGTAACCAGTATATCTGTCTCAGTTGCTTTTGAAATAAATTTTGCCGTATCAAATGGGGTTTGGTTTGGATAAGTTCCGTCGAAATAATATTCGCTAAGCTGATAATTGCGCGTAACAACCCGTTGGTGTGGTGTTGATGCGGCGATATGCAATGATTTAAGTCATGAATGTTAGTTCCAGTTTGATGGGTGGTTTGTTGAGTAGAAACAGACAGTATGCAGGAGCCCAAGATCTCAAGTGGGTTAGGATACGGTCCGGTTGTCGAACCATATAGTGCATTGTCGTAGTTTTTCACATTATTATCGGTGTATCCAGATTATATTGGGTAACGACAGACGGAAGCAATCGATTGAAATATGTTTGGGACCGATCGTGTATTCATAATGCACCTCAAGAATAAGACACCATTTATCTAGCGTTACGAACAGCATCTATAGAATCAACTGTAAGGACTGTTTGGGTGTTTACATAGGGCAGACTTCCATGGAAATTCACACTAGAATCGAAGAACACCGAAAGCGTGTCCGGAGACAGACCCGGCCTGCGAGGCAATATCAATCCCTTATTCGTGATTCCGCCTTGGCGAAGCACGATTTAGATACGGGCCACAGCGTCGATCTAGATAATGTGGCAATATTGAGACGCGGTATTAAACCGTATAGCGAACGCCTACATGTGGAGGCGGTCGAAATTGCCAAGGCAGGTCGACTGGCGGTCAATAAGGTGGATGGGGCAGAAATCTCCACAATCTGGCGCTCGGCACTGATGCGAAAGTAAATAGTTTTTATTCACCTTATACCTACTAGTTAATTAAATTTTTGTTTTGTTCAAAAAATAGCCTTAGCCCCGTTAGTTATGTACTTTTACGTATGTGGGCAGCTGTGTTAACTGACCTTGACCGTGTTCACTTGTATCAGATTGATGTGGATACACACTGTGAGGAAAATTGTCCACTGATCCTGGTCATTCCCATGAGACGTGACACACTGTAGGCGTACTATAGGCTGTTTAGCGGTAAGGTCAAATAAGCGGTGGTGGGTTGACTACTACTTAATCATGTTCCCTGTCCTGACTATCACCCTTGGTCTGACGAGGCTTCTGTGTCAGAAGTGAAACGTTGCCCCAAAACAACTCTAACCGATTGCACTCAAGTTTCCTTGCATTGCGACAGACGGAAGCATTTTGATGACATATCATTTGCGCAACAAGCCTGAACATGTTCAAGGCTGAACTTGACAAGTATATGTTGACCAAATCCAACATTGCACCTGAATACACGTGCTGACTTTCCATATGGATAAAACATTTGTGTTGTCTTTATGCATTCCCTATATTTTTAATCTGTGGTTACTGTAACGTATTTGCTTTTTGGACCATTAAAACTTTGAATTACTTTGAATCTAGTGTTATAGAAATTATCGGACTTACTGCGATGAAGTCCCGCCATTCATGTCTGCTCCCTTATACACATTTTAGTCCCAAGTTGCTATGCCTTGTGTGCCAAGCTGGTCACGCTACTTGGTAGGTTGGCATTTTTCGAGTGTTTGACAATATAAATATGGTCTATTTAAACTTTATGTTTAACTGTTGCCGACAGGAAATCCATGTTTGGCACGCAGTCGGCGGAGAAGGAAGTTAGCATTCTAGAATTCACCAAAATGAAACAGTTACTCCGATTATTTCCCCGGAAGTCATTTTCCATTATTGAATATTCGGGCCAAAGGCTCTGAGATTCATGACCAGTCCATGCCGTGGCGCTTTAGGATTGAGCGCTAGGCTCAATCGGGCGTATTGGTTTACATATGTGGTCCAAAAGATCCACCTGATAGTTGGTTCGAAACCGAAGTCAGTGGCGCCAGTGTATTTTATTATGCTATCATATTTTTTTAATCCAGCATTATATATTTGCTGAAAAACAATAAAAAACAAAATCGCATACAGTGTAGCTATAAAAACAAGCTGCTTTTTTCTTTTGCATATTCCTCTTTTCACGCGCTTGTTTATCTGCTTTTTGTGGTTCATATCGCTTGGCACTTTGTCTGGCTCCAGATTTGTGCTTCATGACGATGATAGGTGATTAAATTAGTTATTCGGACGCATTCCACAGCTAATGAGCAATGAAGAAGGCCTCACAACGATGGCAGATAAATTTCCAATTAGATACAAATTCATAGACACGAATTCAGCGTGCCCGAATGGAATATCAGAGCGTGGCTCAAATGTTCTGCCCGTCGCCATGCGCTTCTGCTCGTTAAATAACCACGAACCATCTGATTCACGAATAACATTGGTGATAACCAGTCGTTCGATAACTGGCAAGATAAGTTGAACGGCTTTATAAAATTACGACCGTAGGCAATTTTTATAGCCCTAGAACTACACCACTACTGCGTTATGAAAATAATTCAAATGCGGCCAGTTACTTTACTTACTTTGTGCGACTATCTCCTCCTGAAGGATGAGTCGGCTTCAATGAAGGGTCTTGGGAATTTTGGTACAAAGCGGCGTCCCCAGCACCACTCGGCGTTTGTTCGAGTCAGCTTCTCTAGCCCTTGCACAACCAAGTGCGACCTGCAAGGCAGCAGGGAGTCGCCACAAAGATGTGGTGTGCACCAACTAACCGTCTTTGAGACTGCTCCAGATTTTTTCTCAGGGTTTTCTCCCAAAGCCTTTCCCGCGATCGGGTATCCCGCAAGGCAGCAGAGGTTTAAAATTAGGGTTTTCCTCCCCTTAGATGAAATGCCTTCCCAGGCTAACGAACTTCATCTGCCCGAAGCAAACTGGTTTTCAGGCGCCAGTCAAACGCCCTCGCCCCTTCTCCTGTTGGTAGAAGCAGTTCCGCCGGGCTCGGGAAGCCACTCGTGCAGACCAGAAGCTGGACTTGGTTGTCAGAGGCTATTTGAGACGCGCGCCAAATGGGAGCATTTTAAGGACAGTGGGAGCTTATCCCCACTGCCACCCCCGGCTATGACAACCTTTGGAACCACGTGCTAACCCAAGTCATTTCTTAACCAGTTTTTTTAAAAAGCAGAAACATCAACAAGGCAGTTGTATCATGCTATATTTGTGTAAAATTACGGTTAATAGATGAGGGGCTTCAAAATGCAGAAGAATGACACGACTTCACACCTGTACATTGCGGGGTACAAATATGCTGCCACACAAGTCACCGAGGGTTCCAGTCAAGAAGTTATAACGAAGTACATACAGGTCTAGATAGACAAATTGTTACTGATCGAATAATCGCAAAAACTTCATTGTTGCATAAGTAATCTCTGTTCTAGTCTATGAAAATCATTCTCGGGAAGTCGTTCTGCACACAACGCGTCGTTTAATTCCTGCCATGTTGCCACGGCGCCGTTATGTGCATCGCGAACCACGAACATTCCAGCCAACTCAGCCACGGCAATCTGCACGCCTGATTCCAACGACTTCGCACCGAACACGGATCGGCGAGGCCAAAATACGACACGCACCAGTCCGTTTACGGATCGACAGAAAAATACATTATAAGCGATTTGCTCTGAATGGCAGGCATCGGCAATTCGCCATACTGAACTGCAAAAAAGGAAATAGATTTCGATGAACTAAAAAAACAGAACGGAAGGTAAAATTGATTTCTTCACACGATGCGCAATTCTGATGTTTATGAGCGGATCAGAAAATCGACCAGTGGCGGTACAAAGACGATTGCAAAAGAGATATGAAAGCCTGCTCTTCACCGTTCGGTTTGAAGGCAGCGCAAAGTATGGGGTATGAAATCACAAGCCTGATCCAGGCAAGGTGCCGCAGTCAGAGACTGCACGTGGGCTAAGATACTGTCATGTTGCTCAGGCCTAGACAGATATTAGGAAGAAAAAGAACAGGAAATGATAGCGAGACTCCAGCCAGTTTCAGCATGCAGCTCACTACCTCTGGCCAATTAAATTTCACATTGCACAATGTACCAACTTGTCGGGTCGAACCCTTACAGTTTTCATACATAATCGACTATCGCCGCTGGTTCAACGAGATTCTGTCACACCACATGTCAGGATCTTCGTCCTTCTACCTTTCGATTTACGGTGTAATAATTGTTGGCCACATCGTCATTACAACGTTCCGTGTCTTTCTGTTTGCTCTCTAGATACTATTTTACAGGTACTTTGTCAAGTCATCGTTTACCTTTGTTCCTACGTTAAAAACTACTCTACGATCCCCCTCTGTTTCCTTGAGCACGGATGTGCAGTCGTGCAGTACTTTGTGGTGTGCGGCTAACACCGTGCAGCGCAAAGTATAATTTCTTACCTGGTGAAGAGTAGATATTGCTCTCGATTGCTGAACGTAAATCACGCTGTCAGTGTGCGATCTTGCCGATCCGCCAAGTGAGCGCTGCTGGAGAATGCCCACTATTTAGTCATCTTAAAAGCTGTGGATCATGAAAAATACATGGGCTTGTGATGCACATCCATAATGGATATCGACCGAAGCAAACGAAACAATTTTTAAAGCAACGGGTATATTAGAAAACGACCAATTACTCACTCGATAAAGCTATTCAAATGATCCAAGTTTGTAAGTTCAACCACAAAATTATGCACCGGGTGGCTGGACAATTCGGAAAAAGGAGGCAAGGAGAGCCTCACAACGGTATCCTAAAGTAGAGAAATAAGTGTGAATCAACGACGCAGCTACGAAAAATTTGTAATGATGCAACAATTTTCTGAATCGACTGTGCCAAGGACCCGGGAGAATTATTCTTAGTCACGTTTTGTGGTCAAGGTTTAGATCATGATATAATGCCTTAATAACTTCACAGTGTGGAAACATGCGTAGTTTTTGAAACGAAGGGACTAATACAATTGCACTGTTTTTAATTCGCTTATCACCGTCCAAGAACGGAAGCTCGAAAACTGAAGGAAGAAGGCCGAAATTGCATACCACTGGGAAAGCTGAATATGCTACGAGTGAAAAATTCATATTTGCATGCGTGTTGTTTGCACTTGTCAGGAAGGATCAGTATGATCAGGGTCCGCATGCGTAGAAACCGCGGAGAAATGATTAACAAAGTTTCAACCTCTAAGATACTATTGAAAAAGGCGGGCACGTGTCCCAGTCTTATGCATCAGTAGCTACAAGTTCAAACTTTATTTACGGGAGTGGTTGATCGACTTTCCAGAAATATTCTAATAGGACGCGCTTGCGTGAAGAAAAACCGTTCGACCAAGACCAGTTGCTTTCGCTCAAGTCAGTCATATTAAATCAGGACACAACACTACGAAGACTCGTGGTACATTGTTATAACAGCGTTCTAAACCGCACGAAACCAGTCGTGGGGTGTGTGACGGAAAAGCATGCAAATGAATATTTTAGCTTTCTAAACCATTATTTTTTCTTGGTGAGATAAAATATAACAATCAATGTGAAATACACATAAAATTACGTGATAATTCACAGTCTATTGATATGCGAAACTCACTGCAGTCATTGCGAAAATCGGTTCTGGGCTCTGCCAAATATGGAAATGCAAGTGATTCACGGAGGCCAGGGCCAAAAGGCTATTAAACCCAATGCAAAGCAGACTGTAATGGGTAAGAAAAAGGGATCAAATGTGGTATATGTGCATGTATGTATTTATGCAGGAAGTCACACGTCTTATCCTCAAAGTCGTAGAATACAAATAGGCTAAGATTCTGTCAGTTTGCCCAGGCCCAGACAGATATGAGAGTAAAATAGAAACGACTGAGACTCAAGTGTATCCGCATGCAGCTCACTACCAATGATATAAGCTTTGCATGGTGTTGGCTGCAAAGCACAGACGTACTGCTCGATTAGTAGCAATCAGCTTCAATAAAATAAAATTTTGCGTTTGTGATTAATGTTAATTGCTTACAATTCGTCATGTTCAGTGTTTGAGTCGAAGAAACTAGCATCTGTATCTACTAGAATAATAATAGACTGCAATCACCGTTGACCTGAATCATTGTACTTGCGGTAGACAGACGTTGATAACGGCACTCTGTAAACCAGTTTTTCTCTCGATTTTTTATCGATTAAGTAACAATTACCAATCAATTAAAGCAGTTAACTATTCACTTCAGTTTATGAGTAACAGTTACAATTTGCTTTAGGTTATGTAAGTAAGCAAGAAAACACAAGCCCGATCCAGGCGAAGTGCCACAGAGTACACGTTAGCTGAGATGCTATGATGGTGCTTAAGAAAGGGGAAATGGCACTGAGACTCCAGCGTATTTCCGCATGCAGCTTAGTACCAGTAGCAAATCCATATGGCAGAATCTTCGCTGTACAGCACAGAAGTACTGAACGAATATACATCTGTGCATCTAAAATTATGCAACGGAGTGAAACGGATGTCACAATAAAATTCTCACCAGTCCCCACTCAACAGGATGCATTCGATCGCTGCTTTCACGGCAAATCGACGCAGACGCTTCAGAAATCAAAATATCGAAGCAATCCTACTTGATTTAACAACTTTGATGGTTGCGGAATGAACAGGCAGTGCAGCGGAGCAAACGGACTAGCGTTGATAGCTATCAGGGATTCAACGCCCTGAAACATTGTAAATGGTTTAGGAGAAAACGGACTTGTTCATGAGTATCATCGGAAAACATGGATAAGATGATTTCTTCTTTCGGTATCAGGTTGAAATTGAACCCCGAAACGGGGTCATCCAGCGAGAAAACTGGTGCCGGAGATCGACGAAGGTTGAACCGTTCCGGAAGAGCCTGTTCAAGTTGCGTTATTCACAATGAATATGTGACGTACGAGTAAAACGGGTCTCATGGGAGTGTCTTCGATCAGCTTGAAGGATAGTTTTCGTGACAGTCGATAACGACATCTTCCGGCATCGTGAGCATCGTTCCACAGTTTACTGAGAACATCATCAAACTGGAAAATGATAATAGCGGAAAATACCTTGGTTTTTTGCCCGGTCGCGCATAGACAGGCTTGTGGGCGTGAAAACCAGAAAGACATGCATAAGCTCTTGATATCCGACCAAAAAACTTGACGTTGAATTACGATCAAAGCACTAAAACGAAGACTAGATTAGTTAGTTCAAATTTGACGCTTGAACGCATCAGCTGCACAAAAATCAGTGTAAGGATGAAAACGATCGAAAGTTGTGCTGAAAGATAGATACAGTGTGGCCTAACATTTAGTAAATAACCGCTTACTAAGAAACATAAGTAGCAGATCAATTGATCAGTGTATAACAAAGGATTACTGATTTGCATGACGAACCACTACTCTCTATGAACACGGTAGTGTGACTGTCAATTTAGAACGTTGTTTTGTGAGATTGGAACCCGGATGTCGAACGTCTGATTTAATGAGATAGTTATTGTTCAAGTTAATCGCCAGTCTGCATTTAAATCACAACCGGAAATGATCTGATTTCACGTTAATAAACACAATGATAAATATCAGACGAAATACAAAACCACCGTTGAATTGTAGACAAAATAGAATGGGTTTTATGAGGTTATTTTGATCAAGCCATCGGTTTTACTGCATAAATTTTCACGGTGTATAAATGCGAGTAAACAAAGTTAGCTTTAAATTGTAAAGCAGTCTACTATTCACTATTCTGAGCCATGCGGGATGAGTGCGAAAGGCACTAAATCGTCCGCTTGCTTTTGTGCGACTATCTCTTCCTGGGGGATGAGTCGGCTTCAATGAAGAGTCTTGGGATTTTGGGTACAAAGCGGCGTCCCCAGCACCACTCGGCGTTTGTTCGAGTCAGCTTCTCTAGTATGTGCACAACCAATTGCGACACAATATGTTCAAGATACGATGGATGCTTCCGTTCGCGTGGGTGGTCCAGGTTTCACTGCCGTGCAGTAAAGCATTTAGTATGCACGCGCTGTATACCATCATCTTTGTCTCTACAGTCAACTTGCGGTTCCCCAAACAGCCAAACTAACAGCTGTTCTGACAATCCACTTATTATTCTCAGTGTCTAGCGAGAGGTTATCCACAATGGTTGAACCAAGATATGTGAAAGGATGTACTTCTTCAAGCTTACAGATTCCAACAGTGATGATTGGATGAGATACATTCCCTTGACCAAGGACTTTGGTATTGCTCACGCTGATTGTTAGCCCAAACTCTTTGCATACCGACGAAAAACAGTCCATTAGCGACTGGAGGTGTTCTTGAGAGTGAGCAATAATGGCTGCATAATCGCCACCAATCATCACTGTTGGAAACTGTCAGCTCAAACCAGTACATCATTTCACATATCTTGGTTCAACCATTGCGGATAACCTCTCGCTAGACACGGAGATTGATAAGCGGATTGGCAGAGCAGCTGTCATTTTGTCCCGATTGAACTCTCGTGTTTGGGGTAACCGCAAGCTGACTGTAAAGACAAAGATGATGGTATACAGCGCGTGCGTACTAAATGCTTTACTTTACGGCAGGGAAACCTGGACCACCCAAGCAAGACACGAACGGAAGCTGAATGCTTCCGATCTACGAAGCATCCGGTCGTATCTTGAACATATCGTGG
>JACCGJ010016749.1:0-68095 GCA_013407085.1 Atriophallophorus winterbourni | reverse complement strand
ACATGTCGATTTTTTCAATTTTTTTTCAATTTTTTTACAAAGTTGAGGGGGGGAACACAAAATAGAATGCACTCTCTCCACTGTTGCCGGTTCTCAGCCATCGTCGACAGCGTGTCAAGCCACAGACACTCACTATCCCTTGGACCCCATCCAGGAAGCCGCGTTCGTCCGACCCGAGCTAAACCCGACGTTAAGCGTTTTAAGGCTTCTTCCATGTCCAGCGGTTTCCACTTGAACATCGCCGCCCATTTGATCCCACCCGACACACGCAGCGCGCGGAAGGGTAGGCGCTCAGGCTTCATTCTCAAGACATGCCCTAGCCAGCGGAGACGGGAACGGTCGATCAGGTCTCGTAGCATCAGGCTGTCCCCACCTAGAACACGGTGCCTCACTTCAACGTTGCTAGTGCGGTGTTGCCACCACACTCGTGCAAGCCTCCGTAAACATCGATGTTCAAACCCCTCCAAGCGCCGGAGCTCCTCTGCGCGTACTGCCCAGCTCTCGCACCCGTAAAGCAAGACCGACCTGACTGAGGCCAGGTAAACTCTCCCCTTGAGTCTCAAACTCACGTCAGACCGCTTCCAGAGATGACCTAGACTAGTGAACGCGAAGCGAGCTCTCGCAATGCGAGAGCCGATCTCACTTTCCAGCCCTCCTCCCGCCGTGATGCAGCTACCAAGATAGGGGAACTGTTCCACACAGTCCAGACTGAGGTCATCGACCGTCAGAGTGGGCTGCAACCCCTCCCAATCTTGAAGAAGAACCTTACACTTAGTTGGAGCTAAGTGCAATCCGTACCTAGACGCCTCCAATGCTAGCTGGTTCAGGGCATTCTGTAGGAACACCGGATCATCACCAAGCAAAGCAATGTCATCGGCATAATCAAGGTCAGTGACACGGTTACCTGGAAGTAGCTCAATCCCACCCTCAGTGAAGCTACGGAGAGCATTCTGGAGGACATCCTCGATCGCAAAGTTGAACAAGAATGGGGACAGCGGACAGCCCTGGCGCACGCCACTGGTTGTGGGGAACGCCGGCGATAGGCTGCCGTAGACCCTGACCCTCCCTGAAGAATGAGAATAGAGCTCATTCAAGATGGCGACATACTTAGGAGGGATGCCACTCCTAAGCAAGCAGTTCCAAAGAGTAGTTCTGTCCACCGAGTCGAACGCGGCCCGGATGTCCAGAAAAACTACGATGGTTGGTCGCCGGTACAGGTGTCTGTGCTCTAATAACTGTCGCAGGACAAAAAGCTGATCCACGCATCCTCGCCCCGGGCGGAATCCCGCCTGTTCCTCACGGCAACGTAACTCCCGAATGGGCGATAGCCGACGAAGGAGGATGGAAACCAGGAGTTTAGACGCGACAGGAGTCAGGGATATCCCACGATGATTGGAACACAGATTCCGTGCGCCCTTCTTAAAGATAGGGATAACCGTCGATTCACCCCATGACGCCGGGACCCGCTCCTCAGCCCATACTTTGGTAAACAAATCTCGTAACTCCGCTGCCACAAGATCACCTCCCTCCTTAAACAAAATCGGGTGGAGGTCGTCAGGACCAGGTGACTTGTGGCGCTTCAGTGCTCGAATTACCTCTCTCACCTCCTGGAGATCAGAAGCGGCTAAGGAAACGGGCCAAGGCGTGCAAATCGGTGTCTCAGGCGGCGAGGTCGGAGGAGGTGGCTGGCTGAACTGAGCACTAAAGTGCTCAGCCCATCGTTCCAAACGTCTACTAAGATTGGTGATAGGCGAGCCGTCGGTTTCGCAAATAGTCTCGCTCACTGTATTCAGTTTCGAACCAGTAGCTCTAATTAACTGAAACAATTTGCGAGTATTGCCCGATGCGGCTACAACCTCCATCTTACAAGCACGTTGCGGCCACCAGAACTCGCGGTCATTCCTTAAGCTGGCCTTTAAGCGGGTATTCAATTCTCTCCGGGCACGGTTGTGTTCAGTGCCGGTGGGTAAAGTTCGACGGTGATCGATTAAAGCAAGTGACTGGGCCGAGATCCAAGAGCGTGGCGAAGCGCGGGTGGGTTGACAGCTTTCAGAAGTAGCGCAGGACAGTGCTGTCCGAACGAAGTTCCAGTGCTGCTCCACATCAGACGGGGGTGCTTCTGCGAGCTCCCTGGTCAATGCATGATGGAACTTGGTTCTGACAGCGGGGAGCATCAAAGAGGCGGTGTCTACATGAGTTCGTCTTGCGCGTGCCTTACCCCCAAATTGGAAGTTGACTGTCGCACAGACTAGCGCGTGGTCCGAGTCCACACTGGTGGTCCAGTATGAACGGCAATCCTTGATGCTACCACGCCACCTGTAGCTAATAGCAATGTGGTCAATTTGAGACCAGACGTGCTGTGATGGTGAGCGCCATGTGGCCATTCGACGCTGAGAACGCCGAAATGTCGTACTGGAGAGACAGAGGCGGTGATCGCCACAGAATATGAGCAATCGCTCTCCGTTATCTGAACGCCCGCCATCCAGCCCATACTGACCTCCAAGGTGGCGCTCGTATTCAGACAGGCGACGAACGCGAGCGTTGAGATCTCCTGCCATGATTACGACATCTGTCCTGCGTGCCTTACGAAACAAACTATGCAAATTCTCATAGAAGTTGTCCTTACTGAGATCCGCACTACAGTCCGTTGGAGCGTAGGCAGATATCACAAACAAATCCCTCCGCGTTTCGCACCGCCTGTTCACCCGACAGTGGCCACGAAACCGTGCACCACACAGTCTGCTGTCAACGGGAATCCACTCCAAGAGTGATTGCTCAGCACGGGAGCTGAGCGCGATACCGACGCCAGCCAATCCGGCAGAGGAAGCACATGGGTCACTAGAGAGGCGCAGGTGGAATCTGCTGTCTGGTTCAGCTGGTGAGACCAACTGACAGACTTCGCTTGTGTCACGGAGACGGGTTTCCGACAAGCAGCAGATATCAATGCCTAACGTCTCGAGCGTTCGTGCAAGGCCGGCCTGTTATCCCGGTTGTAGCAAGGTCCGAACGTTAAACGAAGCTAACCTGAATGAAACCCACGGCGTAGAAGAGTTGCAGCAATCGACGGCTGTCTAGACGGCATGAGTCGTACATCAGGTAGGGAGAGCGAATTGGGGATGGTAACATGTGGAGGAAAGTGAGCAGGAGCAATTGAAGACATAGAGTTGAGAGTTTCTGAGATTTTAATTGTCATTGATTGGGTGTGGGCGTGATACTACTCGGATGTCCAGGCCGAAGTAGAGGAGTTGATCTTGAGGGCTCCCACCTCAAGCCTTTGTCCCGAAAGCCTAACCCGCAAGGCAGCGGAGCGAGATTAAGGATCGCACCTATCGTGGCCGGATACTGTAGAGACAGTTCACAAGCCCTTCGCGAGGTAGAGACCAAGCAGGGACTCCCGACATCATCCCAAACCAGTCGAGCCGGTGATCCTTGCGGATTCATACGCCTCTCCTGGTATACAATGTCCACGAGGAACAAGGAACATTGGAGCAATGGTGACTTTTGGTAGTAACGAGTCACGTCCGCCACATTATGATATCGTCTTCGGTGATTGTGGCTTTTTATAGGGAGTCTACTTGTCAGGCAAAAACCTACCACATCCTCGGACATCACCGTTGTAAGGAGACGGTGTTTGTCTAGCCTCTCACCATTGACCGACCTGGTATGAGTAACTCTGAAGATGCCACGAAGACATCACCCAGTATAGCTCAATGGATCATCTAGGCACGCAAGCCGCTGCACCACGTCAAGGTCCAGTCTCAGCGCAGCGGCCCAGTCTCGGCGCATGGCGAAGTGAAAATCCTAGCGGCAACCACAAATATTCTTCATGAGGCAAAGCTGGAAACTTGAATAGAGATTGTGGAAAGTTGCTATCGTGGAAACACTGAAGCCACTTTTGTTAGACATAACTCAACCTGAAATAGATGTTGCTCAAGGCGGCAAAAGAATGCGAAAATTGCACCAAAAGAGTGCTCCCTTAACTGAATGTGGTGACTGCCGATCCGCGTGTAATAAAGATGGACATACTCAACTCTGCTTACCGTAGACCTCATCTGATAAAATGGCGAACACTTTTGTCAGGACTTCACACCGTCTAGTTGGTAGATCCGAGCAACCCAAAAACGCAACACTACCATTCATTTAAACAGGACCGATATCGCTCTCAGTTTAATCTGCACAAATGTACCGGAGTCGACAGATACACATTTTTCAACACATGAGCTAAATGAATGGACTAATCTCTGTACATACAACGGCTTGAAAGCTTTATTACCTACTTCAATGACGCGCTTAACCCGTCATAAAAGCTCCCCACACGTAGACCGGCCGCGCCTATTAAGGGTGACATTGCGAACTAAATTTGACATGGAAGAAGTCATCCTCAATGCATATCTACTCAGTTCCTGTATCGATTTGACCTGCCGTGTCCAAGCCGACATATCCTGATGGGAAAGTAAAGGTCAATCCACTTGTCGAGACCAGTGTACTTCACGTAATTTAATATTCCTCAGTGTTCCCGAAAATATTGATGCAGCATCAGCTTCGGAATCAAAGCAACACGATTTGAAGAATTGGTTCTACTTTTCAGATGCCATTGGATCTCGAGATTCAATAGTTGTAGACAATTTTAGAATACCTAGATCCTCCAACTACAAAAGCGATGGGCCGAGTCCTCTGAAGATCACTTATCTAACGACTGACACGGCTATCGCTATCAATACCAACTGGAAATCGTACCGCTCAGAACTTCCACCAGACGTAAGACTAACCTGTTCCCTCACTAGCACCCAGTAAACCATCGCAGTCACAGTTTGAATGCAATCTTGTTACAGACAGTCAAAATGTCAAAATGAAAATAACGAAAAAGGTACGACTCATCGCTAGTCGAACCAATAGCTATATTACACGATCCTACATTGCAGGATAAATACGATCAAGTGCACATATACGAATGCTCAGTGTTTAACCAACAAATTAGTTGAACTATGCGAGCTTTGTCACAGACTTTCACCCGATTTGGTTGCAGTTACAGAGGCTTGGTTTCAGCCATACTTGACTGATGCTTAGCTCTCGATTCCCAAAATGTCACTACTCAGTCGCGATCGATTAACATCCAGCCCTGGAGTTGCAGTCTTCTTTCATGAACGTTTAGAGCAGTTTAATGTAATCGATCATCCTGACCTCAGCCTTCTTGATACGATGTGGTATTCACTAAACCTAGTGAATGGAGAAGAATGTATGATTACCATCATTTACAGATTGCTATCATCTGAAAGCTCTTTTAACTAAACGAATCCTTGCAATACATCACAAGCTGCCAGACTACGCAATTGCTGATCATTGGCGATTTTAATCTCCCGCATCTGTTTTCAAGAAGTGAACACTCCCTGCATTCATTTGAACATAAATTCAAGGAGGTTGTATAAATTGCTTCACTGCAGAACCACGTTAACCCGCCAACTCGCAGGCGGGGTCTTGAACAACCTTCAACATTTGCCCTTATATTACCGAAGGAAGCAACCGCGGTAGTCAAAATTCAATATCAGGCACCACTGGGAAAGAGTGACCATGAGGTGCTTGTCTTTGATTATGTATGTAGTGCGGAACGATTGAGCGACCGGCAAAAGTCTCATTGAAAATACAATTTCAATCCTTAAACATCAGGCTTCAGGATGCACACACTCGGGAGTTTGATTTCATGGATTCGGGTTTATATTACAATACATTGCTATATTATTTGAAATCGAAGATTGACGAAAACTCGATTGTTATGCCACACAAATGCAACCACAAATACCCGTTTGTTATCCGCATTAGAACTAAGAAATTGTTAGCTATAAAGATAGAGTCTTGGGTAGTTCATACGAATTTCGGTACCGAAGCACTTTGGAAGCGATTCTGTAAAATACGGAATCACGTCACGACTCTTGTAAGAGAAAATCGAATACAAACTGGTAATACATATTGATAAAACATTTGTGTTGCTTTCATGCATTCCCTATACTTTTATTCTGTGGTTACTGTAAAGTATTTGCTTTTTGGACCATTAAAACTTTAAATTACTTTGAATTACAGTTACAATGGAACTTGATTGATAGAATGAGAACGAATTCTAAGCTTATATACAAGATAGTGAATGAGCGATCAAGAATCGAACGAGCCGTATTCTCTGTACAAATCCAAAACGGATTGACTCACTCTGCCTAAGATACCGCCGATACTTTAGCAAACTCTTACTCACTTGTCTTCAATCCTAAGCGTTGTATCCCATATCAAGTTTTACCAAATTCGCCTCCTTTGGAATTATTAAGTGAAATGACTTTCAATGAATATATGGTTAGGCGGGAATTTTGTCAACTAAACGAAAAAGAAGTCCCCTGGTACATACAAAATTACCACCGCCATACTTCACAGGTGTCGCATTGCTCTGAATGATCCTCTCACGCGCCTATTCAATCTCAGCCTACATAAAAGAAATATAACACCGCATTAGAAAACAGGGTTGATAACTCCTATTTATAAAGTTAGTAGCCGTTAGGATACAGCAAACTATAGACCGGTAACGCTACTTCAGATGATCTCTAAATTAATGGAACACATTGTGACTTCACGCATAAAAAACATTTTGAAAACCAAAATATTTTGACTGCAGCACAACACGGTTTTCAAAAAAATCGTTACTGTTTATCTAACCTTCTAACGTTTAAAGATTGGGCAAAGGCATTAGACGAAGGTGAGGCTGCACATGCCTGCTACATCGACATTTCCAAAGCTCTTGATTGAGTCAACCATGACATTTTAACAAAAAAGCTCGAAGCTTATGGAACAACGGGAATACTGCTGAATTGGATAAGGGACTATCTTACTGATTACCATTCCAAGTTCGCGTTGGCAGCACATTCTCTAGAGGAATAGACGTCACAAGTGGATTTCCGCAAGGCTCGGTGCTTGGACGTGAACGCTATAGTAGAGGATATTGGATGTAACTTGATATTGTTTGCCGATGATATTGAAATATGGAAACGTGTTAGATCTGTTAATGACTGTCTAGCATTACAACGGATATTTGCACCCAATTTCGTTAGTCCCAGTCAAATGATTTACCATTTTAACCCTGCGAAATGTAAAATGCTGCAGCATGGAAAATCTCTTCACCACACGTATCAGCTTGGCACGCAAGATCTCGTCTGGACCACAGCAGAAAAAGATCTTGGTATCTGGGTTTCGCTTAACCTTAAGTCTGGACAGTATTGCCGGATGGTGTACAATAAAGCTTGCCGTATCTTGAGTCTTCTCAACAGAATATCTTGGATTTTTACGCCTGAAACCCTACCCCGGGTAATTAACACGTATATACGTCCTGTTATGGAATATTCCATCCAAGCCTGGGCACCATGGCTGAGGAAGTATATCGAACTACTCGACAGGATTTATCATCATGCGACAAAGTTGATCTTCCGATACAGAAATTTGCCTTGCAAAGGGCTAATGTTAAAACTAAATCTACACGATTTTACCAAACGACGGATACGGAGTGACCTACTGTTGGCGTTCAAAATCTTGCATACTGAGAACCATCCCCCGTACAAAGTGATTTACTACAGAAACCCGAGAAGTTAAGGGTAGACATTAAGTGCGGCGTATTTATTTCTGTCGGCCAATAAGAATTGACCGTCGTGCGAGTAAAATGTGAGTGTTATCTGCCGTGAAGGTTTTCCTCGTTTCATGAATAAATGAAATTTTTCGTTTTTAATTAAAAACACGTTAAACATATAAGATTGACAGGCATACAGTTGATTCCCAATGTGAAGCAAACAAGCTATCGCATAGATAGCAATTTTTCTAGAAGACCTGAAGAGATAGTAAACAACCAATATTAAACTGCCTATCACCAAGCTTCTTTTCCAGAGCTTAGAACATATACATATAACTGTTGCATTACATGCTAACTGGATTAACTTAACCATGGTTACAGATTCAGGGTGTCCGATGCTTCAGAAGTAGCTTTATATGAAGTGAATGAAAGGTTGCATTTTTCACATCAATATATAAGTTTGCTCCTGAAAATCCTTTCAATAGGTAAATGCACAACACCCGACGGTAATGAGTTCCATAAGAAAATAAATGCGCACCAGATAAAGGCACCGACGGCAGTTTCGGTGAAGATGTGGAATATCAAATGCCATTGTGCGAGTTTTCTAGGACTCAACGGACTACAGGTTAGAGAAATGGTGTTAATATTGGAATAAATACGTATCAGAGCAGACCTCACCTTATGCGCAAAAGATATATGGAATGACTTGCCCTGTTCACTTTGGAGAAATTGTCAAAATCGTCGTCTGAAAAGTGTGGATGAAGAAATAATCCTCTCGGACTTGCATTGTTGCTAGATATAGACGAACGGAGCAAACCTATGTTTCATGATATACGAACAGCGGTGTATAATCTGTCAATGTTTGTGACCATAAATTCTTGAATCTTGACATCGTTAATGACCGTATCCGAATAGTGCGGATGCATGCTGTGGCATGTTGAAACCATACGCTTCAATGTCCTCATCCCAACATGCGTTATCTTACTTTGGACGGACTACTTTGCCACTTACTTCGCACACCCCTAACTGTTCTCTATATAAACACTGACCCTGTCCAGCTATAGGACCTGCGAACCTGTGTCCTGAGTCTCGACTTGAATTCAACGATCCATGAAAGATTGGTAAAGTTAAGTTTGGAAACCACCATGTAAGTAATCGACCACGTATGGTCGTTGCATATGACACAACTATGAAGAAGATACCGAAAGAACAGACCCGGTTGCTGATATAAATAATCCACGAGAATTGATTGAAAAGTATTGGACAGAAGAATGGATTGAATATATTTATGTGCTTGTCAATTGTGATGACAATCCGTATTCGTTTGTACTGTAACAATTGTACCGAATGCGCAGTCATATTTTGTTTCGTTTACACGTTGTTACAGCCAGACGAATTCAAATGGCGTGCACTCCACCTACCTAATCAGCTTAAAAATAAAACGGAACATTTTATTCCCAACTGTCACACCTTCTCACCTGAAAGCATGAAATGTTTCTAAAATTTGTCGACCGTGAGGGGTCCTTTTCAGACGTTCTGTGTTATCTTGGTTGTGAAAACAATGAATACACTAACGTGTGTGTAGTGTAGATCGTGCGGATGGCCTGAGACATGCAATACTTGATAGCTTCGTATTCTTATAAACCCATGTCTAGATTTCGCAACATGAGCTTCTAGCTTGACCGATTCCTCTCCTGTTGTAGCCTATTTTCCACTGTTACAAGCCTCACAGGACATAAACTTACAGTCTCGAAACTGCCAAAAACCAGTTGGGTGCGCAGGAATGTGAGTAAAACATTACTTTGGTTCATATAATATTGGTTTAAAAGCATTACATTGATTACTACTTTGCAGCTAACCCTGAGTTATGTTCATGGCTAGAGCAGAACCTCTGTCCTCTCCATCATATTTTGTTATTGTTGTTGGTCCAAATAACCCACTAGCATGGTTTTGACCTAGGTTAGTGGTCGCTATGCCTACAACATTGCTGTAACCACCCAGCAACCCAATTCAAATTAACGCTGTCTAGGACGCTTCTCACAGCGGTCAACATGAGCCAAATTACATTACTAACGGGGCTAATGATCAACAAATAATACATAGGCAGACCCGGTATACTCGTTCGGGGCAATGGCATTAAAATAATGGTTAAAAAGTACGCTTGGAAAGAGATAAATTTTTATTGATTACAAATTCTGGGACGCATCGAAATCGACAAGTATTTCATCTTCAATCGTCACTCCCACGTTAGATTCTGTTTCTTCAGATACTTCAGTTAATCCTAAAGCCGCAATTGATTGAAAGCAGCTGCGGACAGATTGCGCTCAGCCTGCTGAATTAGCGGTTGCCAGGCTGAATCCCCGGAATGATGGGCGTAAGATGTCATTCTCTGGTCAACATAACCTGAGGTTATTGGCAGCATTTCGTTGTAACATCTTTGCCAACGATTGAAAATTGGATAATTATCTGAAAGCCAATTGGTTAAGCGAATGAATTTCACTAACCCATGGAAATACCTCATGCGTTTCTGACATACAAAGCATGCCGACAAGGCAGAAGATAATCGGTGGAAAATGGACAATCACACTGCCAGGTGACTGTAGATACCTTGTATGTCTTGGAACCTTCAGTCACCGCGGATAATTCCTGTATGTGGACGCAAGTCATCAGACGGTTTTGCCGCAGGTGGTCGGTCAGCAATTCCACTGCTTTGGGTACTAACAGGGAGCACATTCCATCAAGCTCAGGGTGCTGAGGAATTTCGCGAGGCCCACGACTGGTAGAGACAAATAGAGCCTGACGATTCTGAAGGATGTGTTGGAAGACGTCCTTCGTTCTTTCTACAGCTTGCCAGAGACAAAGGTTCCCACTCAAATTGTGCCTCTTAATTGACCGATGGGTGGCTTCAACGAAGTTATTGTCCCTTCGGCCAAAAGTGGGAACTCGTGGCGATCTGATTGTTGTCCACATTGAGGCTCGGTGGATCAGTCTTGGCCTCACGTACTGTTGGTATAGGGTTTCGTTAACCCTATTCATTGCATTCAAAGATACAATATATCTCCACCTGTTGCGCGTGCTCATGGCTACGTAGAACCACTTCATAAACAAGGCACCAGGTTGCTGTAAACATGTTAAGTAATTAAGATGAACATACTCTTTTGGTAACATTCCGTATAATGTGCACACGACACAGAAACACGTGTGCTGCTGGCATTTCAGCTCTCACTGCAGCCTGAGTGGCAGCGCTGTCATCCATCATGACCGACAGAATGCTAACAGGGTTAGCGAATTCCAAAAACTTTCGTAGGAACAAAGATATGGACGCTGTGGTCTCCGTCCGCAACCATCCGAAGCAAACAGGAATACCCTTACCGCAGCCATCTACCACAACAATGACGAATAAGTGGTACTTTTCACGGCAACTCTTGAAAGTTGAGTCAATGCCAATGAAATGAGGAAACCGGCGGCAAAGCGTTATCTGTTCATTCGTCATAAATATGAAATGAGTGAGATTGCTCTCAGCATCAGTTTCCATAGAACAACGGCCGGATGTATTGAGCTGGGAGCTCAAGTCGTATAAAGAACTTGTGGTTTTGCGACTCGCCAGCAGCTTCCATCGCATGTTTCTTACGTCACACGGCGTGACGTATTTCCCCATCTGCGTTCGAATATAATTGCATATGTTGAACGATGGAGTATTGTTCAACAACCAAGGGGTTATCGTTGACATCTCGTCCAGTGAGAGGCGCCTATGAGTCGGTTCGTATTTAGCCATTAATAAACTAATGGGATGGTTGTGCTCCAAGGAAACTCGAGAGACACCAAACCTTTCACTAGGCAACCTTGAGATGAGTATTCTTGACCCACATCCGATCTTACGGGATTGCGTTCGACGAATTCCTCGGGAAGATGGCCGGTGTCGTCCAGCTTTTACGCATTCGTAAGTCCGGGATCTGCAAATTATCAAAGTTAAGCTAACACAAACCTGGCATTTGGTGCTGTGCTCCGAATGTAATACGATGAACCAGTGGAGCTTTGAAACCTGGAAATAGCACCTGCTGCTTCAACTAGGGATTCAAATTGTATGGGGTCGGCAACGGTTCCGAAAATTTCTGCAAAATCCTGAACTAGCGAAATCGTTAACATATGCTGCGTGTAGACTATGCAGCGCTTTTTAAAGGACGGTCAGATGCCATGATTGACTTAAAAATAAACGCATTCTGATTCGTGCCCCTTGAACAGATTCTGATTTGTCAGCTAATATATGCTTCGTGCCCGTGGAAAGTAATTGTAACGGACGCCCTACATTTAGGCTCAGTCGTTTGCTTCAGTACAAGTTGACTGGGCGAGACAAAAACATTTTACGAGTAAAGCACGCTCGGGTATTATCGATCATGTTCGCTTATCATGTGAATTACTTATGTTGATATTGGTTTACGAATTAGCTCAGCACAACTAGACAAAATCAGAAGCCAATTGACTAAGCTTCACAATTATGTAAGCATGAGGAGTTCTTGTGAACGTTTTTGTAAAATGGTGTGAGACCAGTCTTAATTAGGTGATGACGAGTATGTTAAACGAATGAGTCAGATTGCAAAAAATAGCCAAGAGGCACTCTGGACAGGTCTTCTAAGTTAGAATTAGATGTACATTTGTGAAATTTAGTAGCGTTGTGTTGATAACATATATATCCAAGTAAAGAATGGATAATCAAATATTTGCTATTCAAAATAAAAATATTTACTGATGATTCGTTATACCGGTCTAGCATAGAAGCCTTTTCGTTCAGGGAAGTTCAATACATAGAATGTTAGTGAGTATGAAGGCCTTAGTTGGCCTCCTCTGCTATCTGATAGAGGACAGCATGTCTTTAGCGCCATCAATATTACACTATTGTATAGATACAGCTCTCGGCTGCTGAACGCAGATCACGCCGCTGGCGTACAATGACGCCCAACGACCGAGGTCTGCCTATCGTTGCAAGCACTTCGGGAGAGATTGTTCCTCCCGAGTGGGGTGGCTTAGTCATTCGAACAGATGTGGAACATGAACATTCATGCGATTGTGATGCACATCTATGGTCGACATCGTCCGAAGGAGGCTAACAACAACAACAATTGCATAATATCGAAGACGTGTTGCGATAAACTGGCTCACCAAGGGAACAATAAATAAATTTTAGGTCATTTATATTATAAAAGGCTAGTGAAATGCCATTTACAGAAACCCAAATATCCGTTAGGGTAATCATCAAACATCTAATGATATGTTGTATCAAAATTGAGCAACAAAATTCTAACTATGTTCTGAAAAGTAATGCATTTGAGGATTTCTTGTGTTTCAAACGCCAACTATTATGTATACGAAATCGAAAATTAGAAAAGCCCCGACATATCCACAAGGCGTACCACGATGTAACTTACCAAAAGGTTCCAAGGTACAATGACAACCCCAGAATGGTCACCAAAGATGACAGGCAACATGACTCGTTAGTTTATTATCCGGACTTGGCCAAGCACGAAGATGGGTGACTTTCATAAAGACAGTGGTTGTTAGAAGTTAAATTTTGTAGGCTGAACATATTGAGACACCCTTATCGTTTTATTCACTGCATTTTTAAGGTCATGTTGTATGCGAACTCGATTTGCTTCACAACACTCATGAGTTTGCATTTGCCAAATTAGAAACGCAATCTGTTCTCCAATGACCGAATGCGCAGAGCAACGAAATCCTCGTTACATTTCATACAACCTTATGTACTACGAATGTAACTCCAGATCATTGAGTCGTCCGCGAATAACCATATGCTACAACGAATCATTTCTGATATATCAGTGACGTAGACCAGGAAGCAACTAGAAACAAAGACTGAACCTTGGGGAAATGCGGTAGTGACTGATTTTGTTTTGATAATGCACCATCGGTACGTACCTGATTTGTGCGTTCTGCGATGTTATCACTTAAACAATTCAACATGTTTCTGGTGACAACAAGTCCTAAGCCTCTATAATAGTATGCTGTGGCTAACACGATCAAATGCATTGGAGATATTAAGGTGAAAGTCATGAGTTCCATGCCCTTTTTCACTAGGGCAGCACTATCACTTGATAACTTGAACAAGAATGATTATGTCTAGAACCTGGCTGTTTTCATGGAAATAACTGATTGTATTCAAAACGTTCTATTAGTGAGGCGCTCAATGAATTCAGAATTCACATATAATAAATGGTTGGACCGTCAATTAACATCGGAGTGATTCAATCATTTACAAATTGATTTAATAATTCTTCGCTTCCAAACGGCAGGAATCGCCAGTGTTTAATTGGGTAAGTATGTGAGTGGCATTTGAGCAGATTGCCTCAATAATAGTGTGGTTATGTTGCCGTCCTGAGGAGAATTTTCCTTCTTTAGACGGAAAAATGCGTCGATCAATCGTTCTCACGTACTCAACGCAACACTGGTCGAAATGGTGTTACGTGAGTTGTGGATTGCATGCTCTCTCGGACCTATAAATATGAGTCGAAAGTGGCGAATGCTTCGGCGGATGCTGATTGAATTGTAGTTGCTCCAGCTGACGTGTTGACGGCTGCAACCCCAGGCATCACCTTTGTTTGCTCATTGACATATCCGATAAACGATTTTGACGCTGATCCCGTCATGTGCGATATGCGTTCCTCGAAGCTGAATTTTTCTTGATTGAAAAGTTTATATTCTTCATTCCTTAGTAAACGCAACGCTTCACGTGTCTTTGATATGGGGTTTTGTGGAAGCTATGAGATTTCTGGTTTTTAGTTTTATTATAAGACATTTTTCTTAAAGTTTTGAGGACAAATGCAAAGATCACTTCGATTGAATTCCTGAGGTTACATTTAACTTTGTCAAAAATACTAATCACGTTTACAGAACATCGCTCAATGTCGTAATATCGATCCATCGAACGATTTTTACTCGGATTACCTTCACTTACATGCTTGGCAGAGTATAAATACACACAGATTGTGAATGATATAAATTCGATTGAAATCAATACTTTCATCGTTTCTACTGGTAGAACACGGCATAAACGGGAATTTCTCTGAGCATGACACTCGTAGACTCAGTTCTCTCAACCAACGCATGCACTCAGACTGTGCTTATGGGCCAATGAGATGTCTCTTGTTCTACATGCAGAGGCGGAATGATGAAGAGCGTGCGACAATCAGACAGGACACACAAGAGGACGTGGTAAGAAGGTGGTGAAAATCAAGGCCCGCTTGATTCGTATTAAGTTACGCTGATGGTATCATCTCGTTTGGAGGCGACTCGTCGGCAATCTACTACGCGAACACCCAATAATGAACATATAATGACTGATCAAAAAGTATTTCCTTCCGTCTTTAAACATTTTTCAATGTCTCCTTCGCGGTTGAAACAAGGTCTACGAACGGTATATATCTTCTTCACCATATCGAGTTTTATATGAAATGTTGTCATAAAGAAGAAAACGGTCCAACAGCTTATTGAATGCGCGTTCTATAAAGTATATTTTAATACTAGTCATCTGCAGATTTGGTAGATTGAAGTCGCTCACAATTAATAAACCACCGATGAATCTGTAAGTAACTAGGCTAATTTTATCAAGTGAGGTCGACTTGTTTGTTCCCTGTTTCAACATCGCGAAAGATAAATATTTATAAGCAATCACTTTGTGGTTGCCATTTCTTCTGCTACTGCATCGTCATGATGGCTGACATTGAGTGTGTAAATCTACCGAATGGATCGACAATACACTGCAACGTTATGTCTCTGTGGGAACAAGCGTTGACAGCTGAATCACGGTTGACTTCGCGTCTTGAATTAAATGACTAATAAATTAGTAAGAAAAAGCAACTAGTCACCCTTTAACGTGGTCATAAAATCCAATGCCGTAAGTTCACAATTATTTGAGTCTTAAAGATTCACGATTTTGCTTGGTGTTTGTCCGTTAGGGTGGTAACTCCACGCGATTATTCGAGTGATAAGCGAGCAGTGATCTCTGAATGATAGCACAATAACGACTTCTCATCATCGTCTCACATCAGTCCTTAAAAGCAAGCCACCGAAAAACGGTGTAGCGGTATTTTGCGATTTCAACGCCAGAGTTCATACAACGTCTAGTAGGCTGCGAGAATTGGTCACCGGAGTAGATTGCGTCAATAGGTTACCGCTAATGAGAAGAAATAAGCTTTGGTTCTCACCATCTCTTCAACTATATTTTCTCATGTTTCCGTACTTCCTTTTTTCAACAGTTGCGATTCTTCTTCTGCATGTAATCAAAAGGCGACAAACACAAAAACATGAGTATTTTTGTGAATTGTGTGACTCACATTTCTTCACGTTACAATCTACATATCCTAAAACGTGTTCGTTGCAAGTGTGTGTTGATATCTCAACGTCGATCGAAACAAACCGAGAAGGAAACAGTTTTTGTATTCCAGCCCAGGTCAAAGTCCATGTTGTTCTACACAGATATTTCATACTTTCATTGTCAGAGTCACGTTTTCCGTCATAGATTTGTTTTAATTTGTTATCGAGACAAATTGAGGCGGCTATCGTAGCAGCCTTGAAATTTCGTGTGCAAGATACATTCATTTGAAATATAAATTATATAACATTATTTCCTTATAAACCTACATTCCTAAAAATTTGAATACTAAGCAAAATTGACAAGTTGCTTCTATAAAGTTTGATTTTTGAAAAAAATGTTAATGATGCAGAAATTACACATGAAAAAATCGCGATTAGCATCGATGGTTATTGAATGAAGTCGTCATTTGTGAAGCATTTCACGTAAAAAGATCACCACCACTCCAAGGACACACGTAGTCTTATGAGAAAGAAATTTCATTTTTATCCAAATACCGCGCCCATATTGGTCATTGATGCGGGTTTCAAAGTTTCTCATGGAATGCCCTATTTATGCAACAGTGGTTTAAAAACCGAATAACTTTATTGTTATTGCAATCACGAGAAAATAATTTTGCTGTTTGTCTACTTTAATAACGGTAGTAATATGATTCGTCAACAATGAAAAACACTTCAAAACAATAATCATATTCTCCGATCCGAGTGTATTAACCGGAAACTTATATAATTTGAGTCTAATTAATACAAGATTAATAAACTAGCAAATTACTCTTTTAATATTTACAAGAGTTATTTGGCAATTTTTCCTTAAGAACAAAGTATTTGCCAAATTCACGCGCACATCAGCCAACCATCACATTAGGCGAAGGCAAAGTGTAATTCGATACCAATAAATCTTGTTGGCATAATAAGATCAATGTCGACCGTAACCGTAAATTGCCAATGCCGAACGAGCTGAATGTGTGTCACTGGCGGGAAAAATGGTGGTTAACGGTGTACCTGTCTTCTAAAAATGGAAAACTTCAGTAATCCTATGAGTGCGATGAGCGCAAAGCAGGTCTCACGTGTATGTGAGGGAACTATATGCAAAATTCGATTATTATTAGCAGTGAACTATTTTTTCTATTCTCAAGTGGTCCACCATACACGAACGATAATGAATTTTGATATTAATCTTAGCATTAATGTGACTTCTGTCCCACATGTGACACTATCCTGATCTACTCAAACGTTCAATGATCAACCTAGGTTTGATCAAAAAACATATCGTGTTACCTTTTGGAACTCTTTTGAATTTGGGCTCATCAATCTTATTCACGTTAAGATATCTCTTCTAAAATGATCTTGACATAGGAAAATTCAGTTTAATCTTATCTCGTTAATATACTACGTACAGTAAGGTTCGAAGTTGTAAGCCAAAATTGGATAAGTTTATCACAATCAAGCTGTTCAATACCACGTGTCCACACACAAGTAGATGACCTTGAACAAAAGTTCCGGATTCGTGTACATTTTTATTACACATATCACGACCGGTTTCGTGATGTTTGCATTCATCAGGTAGGCAGAGTACGATACAGTGGGAAAAATTGTAAACACGTAGCAATTGTAAACTTCTGTTGGACAAGGCTAGCAAGAGCAACCAGTTCAATCACGTTCCCCCGCACATAGGGGGGGGGTTAAACACATGGGCTTGAAAGAAAAATATGTATTTATATGCATTGGTATTACACACACATGCACGCACGAAAACGGCTTCCGAGCTGCTTGAACTCAACGGAGACAATACGATAAGTATCCGCATGCTTTGAAATAGTTGTGAAACGGCAAACTAGATCTGAACCAATGTCTTATAATACGTATAATTTCCTGAAACTATTTTCATGGTAGATGCGTAATGAAAATCAATATCAAAACTAGTCCAAAGCTAAAATTTGACATGATTTCTTATCAAGGTTTTACAACTCCTTCTATTTTTTTGCTCAGCGCGTATTTTGATATAGAGAGCTTCAAAAATAGCATACAACGAAACTGTTCCTCCTTTGGAGAATTTTAATGTTGTGTAGATTCCAACAAATTGATCTATGATGTGTGCATGTTGGACCGGATCATATGCAATATAAATGTTGAATTATCAAGCAAAGACAGTATTTACGAAATCAACTTAGTTTTTCAAAGATTCTGGGTGATTGGCTAACATTACTCATCTCTTCAAATTCATAATTTGCCGCTGAGGCTAGTAGCGTGAGTTTATCTGGCTAAATAGGTATTTAGTGATAAAGTCGATTTTGAAATGTGAATGGGGTTAAAAGGTTAAAGATTTTTTATTTTATAGTGTAGATCAGTAACGGTATTAATAATTAGGTGAGATTACATGAATTGTTCATTCGGTTGAGACAATCCAGTCAACATAAGGTTTTCAAAAGGAACCGTAAATGGTCCATCTTTTGGAACAGGTGTGTTTAACTGTGTTATATTCTTATCTTCCAGTATATATATATTAAAAATTTTAATAATTATATCGATCAGTTATATTGACCGGACTGTAGTAACCAAAATCTTAGTAGTGTGTTTCTTACACTACAGGTTGGTTCTGAATAATATTCACAAGAGACCCATCCTGATTCGTACCGCCTTTTGCATAAAAAATTTCATAGATATGCTTCATTTCGATTCGGTTTCAGATTATATTGCAGCATCATTTGCAGCAAATCTCTTAGTATTGTAGCTCTTTCACACAAGTGAGAGACACCAATAAGATTTTAAATCACTCTTCCAGTATAGCACTCCTAACAATATAATCTCTTGATGTGTTGAATGTGCGACGAGTATTACCAATCCAGGCAAGCAGTTAAGTGTTAGCCGGTGACCAATTGGCTCTACTCTTTCTGTGGGCATAAGAGGAATTGCGACGATTTTAAAACAAGTACCACAAACACGCTGGAAAATATGGTATAAAAATTGAGGAAATCCCAGTCCACAGCCAACAATGCAACATTGACATACACCGAATAAGTAGATTGCTGTTCATTCGAATGCGATAATATCGAGAACGTAGAGCCTGGGCATCAATCACTTGATCGCAAATCTAGACCTTCATTGACACAACTTTCATTTTCATTTTCATAGTTCTATGTGCTTAACGTCAATTTCGCAAACAACTTTGAATACATTTTTATTTGTACTCAGACTTCAACGTTTAAAAAAGTATAGCATGATTTTTACTTTCCAAATGTTTATATTTTTTATCTTCCAAAAAATCAAATTTGTTATATTGTTTACTACACTGTGAAATATCACGATATCACTGCAAGTCAACACGTAATTTAATTATATCAATTACTACCATTCAGTTATTCGTGCTTCTTTGTCCCTATTCGTACTGGTTTAGCTGAGCACTATACCAAGGTAATTCAAGTTAATTCAATGTTTTCATGGTCTAAAACGCAAATACTTTACAGTAACCATAAATAAAAAATATCGGGCACGCATAAAACGAACAAAGATGTATGGGAAACCAGTTTACGTCTAACTTCTATTGCCAAACGTTTTGATCGATATGTTTACAAATATACTTGTAATCAATCCTAATCGGTATCCAATCCTGAATTACATAGTCTATCAACTTTAAGGGATAGTATGCTTCAAAGCTAATATGAGAATATTTTAAGTATTGAAAGTTAAAGAAATTTTTGGTTTCCAATAGTCTTGTATTACAATGCTATCACCCACCCGTTCTATTTTTTAAAGAGAGAGCAAAACACTACTTGTAACCGCATAGAACTCTTTTAAATCAAGGCTTTGCGAGAACCAAAATGTTTCTTTAATAAGAGAACTTTGTTTAAAATGGTACTCACCGGCTCGTAGTTGTGGTTCACAATTCTCCTACATCCATCTGGATCATGCAAGCATCGAAATGTCCTTATCGTCGATTATAAAATCAAGAAATTTGTAGTTCGTTTTTATATTAATATGCTACGCCATCAATAGTAGTTTTGGACTCTCATAGTCGAAGTAATATTTAACCTCTCCGATTCGCTAACATTCATTCTACTTTACAACTAGGAAACCAGGATAAGATTTACCAAGGTTAATCAGTTTAGCTATAAAAGTTAGACAAATTCTGTGCTTAGGTATAATACATTCGATAACTGTCTTGACAACGATGGGTTTGGGTTGTGATATCTACGATGCTAAGTTACTGTCAACCAATTTTCACGTGTGAGTCTAATACCGAAGTGTGAAATTAGTAGGCGTCGAATTACATAACTTGAATCAATATATTAGGCTAAAATATGGTTAAACGTTTAAATCAGTTTCGAGTTTATAATCTGTATAATAATACAGTGCACCGTCGTTCGAAACACATCGATTAGCAGGTTTACCTTCAAAATGTAACAATAATTTCCCAACTGTTTCAAGACTCATTGTCCCTAAGCTCTCTGCTTCTCTGGGTGGAGGCAATCAGACTGTAACCGTATGAAAATTTCACCGGCTGTTTGCACTCATCAGGTAAGGACAGTAGGATCAGGATCCGCATGCCTTTGAAATGAGTAGAATTTCCACGAAAGTTCACGTAAGAATAGGTGATTGAAATCCTCAGTGTGAGAAGAATCTTTGTAAGACTGGACCAAAATTTAAATATGTTTTTCTGAGTGATAAACTTACAAGTAGCACTTTAAAGTTAAAGAGGCTGGTCTAACTTCGTTTATGGAATGCGGAACTATAGTAAATGTGGTCAATCCCAACACTTGCGATAATGAAGAAAATCCATTAAGGAAATCGTGCACATTTCTTACAGTATCCACAAAATATACCAACGAATTTGAATTCACATTTATTTTCTAATGAGTAGAGTGACCGATTTGACTGAGAAATTATCCGACGTTAGAATTGATGTTATTTTCAACCCGCTTTTCGAAAAACTCTTTGAAAGATAACCGCTTTTAATATTCTTGGAGCAGTTATAATTTGTTCCATTAAACTCATTACTCTGTAGTAATTGATACCTTTTTATAATTCCTCACATTCCCTTGGTGAAAATATGCACCAGCATCATTCAACAACCATGGGGTTATCGTTGAAATCTCGTGCAGGGAGAGGCGCCTATGAGTCGGTTCGTATTTAGCAAATAATAAACGAATGGGATGGTTGTGATCCAAGGAAACTCGAGACACCAAACCCTACACTAGACAACCTTGAGATGAGTATTCTTGACCCACATCCGATCTTACGGGATTGCATTCGACGAATTCCTCGGGAAGATGGCCGGTGTCGTCCAGCTTTTACGCATTCGTAAGTCCGGGACTTGCAAATTATCAAGGTTAAGCTAACACAAACCTGGCATTCGGTGCTGTGCTCCGAATGTAATACGACGAACCAGTTGAGCTTTGAAACCTGGAAATAGCACCTGCTGCTTCAACTAGGGATTCAAATTGTATGGGGTCGGCAACGGTTCCGAAAATTTCTGCAAAAACCTGAACTAGCGAAATCGTTAACATATGCTGCATGTAGGCTATGCAGCGCTTTTTAAAGGACGGCCAGATTCCATGATTGGCTTAAAAATAAACGCATTCTTATTCGTGCCCCTTGAACGGATTCTGATTGGTCAGCTAATATATACTTCGTGCCCGTGGAAAGTAATTGTAACGGACGCCGTCAACTTGCACTGAAACAAACGACTGAGCCTAAATGTATCGAATTTAGCCCCATTGGCACAATGACTCAGGAAATCGGTCGCAAATTGTGCACAGTGGCAAGTGTAAATAACATATTGTGGCCAAAACAAAGTTATACTTGAATGACACTGTTACATAGAGTTCGTACAAAGAACCACGTTGTTCAAACACAAAATCACATAATGATTCCTGGCCAAGCACTCAAGAACTCAGAACTCAGAAAGAACTCAATAAGCTATGTGGCAGATAAAGCAATAAGCTTAACGATAACCACAGGATGACATGGAGTAAAATTACAAAATCTCCCAAAAATCAATAGGGACAGTCGCATACCGCATGGTTCGTCATATACTCATCGAGTTTATAAGCGAAAACCGCAACAGATTAAGAGAGTGGAATTATTTCATGCAAAATGTTCCAAGTGGAACAAATTCTTACCGAGAAAAAATTACGACGAATTTCCAATCGAGAATGCAGAATGCTTAAAGCCTTTGAATGTTTTCGTGTTTGAGTAAGGCCATTGGGCTTCAGCGAGTGTTTAAGGGGATGATTCTCAGTATGCAAGATTTTGCATCCCAACAGTAGGTCACTCCGTATCCATCGTTTGGTACAATCGTGTAGATTTAGTTTTAACATTAGCCCTTTGCAAGGCAAATTTCTGTATCGGAAGATCAACTTTGTCGCATGATGATAAATCCTGTCAAGTAGTTGGATATCCTTCCTCAGCCATGGTGCCCAGGCTTGGATGGAATATTCCATAACAGGACGTACATACGTATTAATTACCCGGGGTGAGGTTTTGGGCGTGAAAACCCTGGATATCTTTTTTAGAAGACTTAAGATACGGTAAGATTTTTTGTACACTGTTTGGCAATGATGTCCAGGCTTAAGGTTAAACGACAACCAGATACCGAGATCTTTTTCGGAGGTGGTCCAGACGAGATCTTGCGTGCCAAGCTGATACGTGTGGTGCAGAGATTTTCCATGCTGCAGCATTTTACATTTCGCAGGGTTAAAATGGTAAATCATTTGACTGGGACTAACGAAATTGGGTGCAAATATCCGTTGTAATGCTATACATTCATTACCAGATCTAACACGTTTCCATATTTTAATATCATCGGCAAACAATATCAAGTTACATCTAATATCCTCTACTATAGCGTTCATGTCCAAGCACCGAGCCTTGCGGAAATCCACTTGTGACGTCTATTCTTCTAGAGAATGTGCTGCCAACGCGAACTTGGAATGTTAATCAGTAAGATAGTCCCTTATCCAATTCAGCAGTATTCCCGTTGTTCCATAAGCTTCGAGCTTTTTGTTAAAATGTCATGGTTGACTCAATCGAAAGCTTCGCAAATGTCGATGTAGCAGGCATGCGCAGCATAACCTTCGTCAAATGCCTTTGTCTAGTCTTTAAACGTTAGAAGGTTAGATAAACAGTAACGATTTCTTTGAAAACCGTGTTGTGCTGCAGTCAAAATATTTTGGTTTTCAAAATGTTCTCTTATGCGTGAAGTCACAATGTGTTCCATTAATTTAGTGATCATCTGAAGTAACGTTACCGGTCTATAGTTTGCTGTATCCGAACAGCTACTAACTTTATAAATAGGAGTTATCAACCCTGTTTTCCAATGCGGTGGTATATTTCTTTTATGTAGGCTGAGATTGAATAGGCGCGTGAGAGGATCATTCAGAGCAATGCGAAACCTGCGAAGTATGGCCGTGGTAATTTTGTATGTACCAATGGACTTCTTTTTCGTTTAGTTGACAAAATTCCCGCCTAACCATATATTCATTGAAAGTCATTTCACTTAATAATTCCAAAGGAGGCGAATTTGGTAAAAACTTGATATGGGATACAACGCTTAGGATTGAAGACAAGTGAGTAAGAGGTTGCTAAAGTATCGGCGGTATCTTGGGCAGAGTGAGTCAATCCATTTTGGGTTTGTACAGAGAATACGGCTCGTTTGATTCTTGTTCGCTCATTAACTATCTTGTATATAAGCTTAGAATTCGTTTTCATTCCCTCAATCAAGTTCCATTGTAACTGTAATTCAAAGATTTATGGATCCAAAAAGCGAATACTTTACAGTAACCACAGAATAAAAGTATAGGGAATGCATGAAAACAACACAAATGTTTTATCAATATGTATTACCAGTATGTATTCGATCTTTTCTAACAAGAGTCGTGACGTGATTCCGTATTTTACAGAATCGTTTCCAAGTTGCTTCGGTACCGAAATTCGTATGAATTACCCAAGACTCTATCTTTATAGATAATAATTTCTTAATTCTACTCCTGATAACAAACGGTTAGTTGTGGTTGCATTTGTGCGGTATACAAATCGAGTTTTCGTCAATCTTCGATTTCAAATAATATAGCAATGTATTGTAATATAAACCCGAATCCATGAAATCAAACTCCTGAGTGTGTGCATCCTGAAGGCTGATGTTTAAGGATTGAAATTGTATTTTCAATGAGACTTTTGCCGGTCGCTCAATCGTTCCGCACTAAATACATAATCAAAGACAAGCACCTCATGGTCACTCTTTCCCAGTGGTGCCTGATATTGAATTTTGACTACCGCGGTTGCTTCTTTCGTTAATATAAGGGCAAATGTTGAAGGTTGGTCAAGACCCCGCCTGCGAGTTGGCGGGTTAACGTGGTTGTGCAGTGAAGCAATTTATACAACCTCCTTGAATTTATGTTCAAATGAATGCAGGGAGTGTTCACTTCTTGAAAACAGATGCGGGAGATTAAAATCGCCAAAGATCAGCAATTGCGTAGTCTGGCAGCTTGTGATGTATTGCAAGGATTCGTTTAGTTAAAAGAGCTTTCAGATGATAGAAATCTGTAAATGATGGTAATCATACATTCATCTGCATTCACTAGGTTTTGTGAATACCACATCGTATCAAAAAGGCTGAGGTCAGGATGATCGATTACGTTAAACTGCGCTAAACGTTCATGAAAGAAGACTGCAACTTCACCGCTGGATGTTAATCGATCACGACTGAGTAGTGACATTATGGGAATCGAGAGCTCAGCATCAGTCAAGTATGGCTGAAACCAAGACTCTGTAACTGCAACCAAATCGGGTGAAAGTCTGTGACAAAGCTCGCATAGTTCAACTAATTTGTTGATTAAACACCGAGCATTCGTATATATGCACTCGATCGTATTTATCTTACAATGTAGGATCATGTAATATAGCTATTGTTTCGACTAGCGATGAGTCGTGCCTTTTTCGTTATTTTCGTTTTGATATTTTGAATGTCTGTAACAAGATTGCATTCAAACTGTGACTGCGATGGTTTACTGGGTGCTAGTGAGAGAACACGCTAGTCTTACGTCTGGTGGAAATTCTGAGCGGTACGATTTCCAGTTGGTATTCATAGCGATAGCCGTGTCAGTCGTTAGATAAGTGATCTTTAGAGGACTGAGCCCATCGCTTTTGTAGTTGGAGGATCTAGGTATTCTGAAATTGTCTACAACTATTGAATTTCGAGATCCAATGGCATCTGAAAAGTAGAACCAATGCTTCAAATCGTGTTGCTTTGATTCCGAAGCTGATGCCGCATCAATATTTTCGGGGACACTGAGGAATATTAAATTACGTGAAGTACACTTGTCTTGACAAGTGGATTGACCTTCACTTTCCCACCAGGATATGTCGGCTTAAACACGGCAGGTCAAATCGGTACAGGAACTGAGTAGATATGCATTGAGGATGACTTTTTCCATGTCAGATTTAGTTCGCAATGTCACCCTTAATATGCGCGGCTGGTCTACGTGTGGGGAGCTTTTATGACGAGTTAAGTGCGCCATTGAAGTATGTAATAAAGCTTTCAAGCCCATGTGTGTACAGAGATTAGTCCATTCATTTAGCTCATGTGCTTGTCATGTTGAAAAATGTGTATCTGTCGACTCCGGTACATTTGTGCAGATTACACCGAGAGCGATATCGGTAAGGAATGACCGCGAGTTCTGGTGGACGCAACGTGCTTGTGAGATGGAGGTTGCAGCCGCATCTGGCAATACTCCCAAACTGTTTCAGTTAATTAGAGCTACTGGTGCGAAACTGAATACAGTGAGCGAGACTATTTGCGAAACCGACGGCTCGCCGATCACCAATCTTAGTAGACGCGTAAATATATATATATATACCCATTGAGATCGCACGCGTAGGTTAATTTGGGTTCAAACTTGAAAATTTGACTTTTCAAGGATTCAGACAAACGAGCGAGGAAATAAATCAAATGCATGAGAGCATAAATTTATTTGTCCGCACAGCACGTCACGTCATGGCGCTCATGGATGGCCAAAGTACCGTAAATACCCGCGTATAGGACGCACTTTTTTTCATCATAAGTTGCCATAAAAACCCAGGTGCGTCTTATCCATGGATACTCTTATTATAAAAAATATTCATTTATCATAATATCAAAAATTTAGTTCTTCGTCTTATTGATAGGTTATTTCTTACAAAAAATCTCCTGCACCAGTTCATCGACGCCTCAAAATCTGCAATGCTTTGCTCTTTCGCTAATCTTAGTGCCTGTAAACGAACGGCTGTGTTGCTGACCCCCAGACAGTCTCAACGAGTATCTTGAGTTCATTTAATGAGCGCCTTTTTCAGGTTAGGGTGGTGAGCCTTTGAGTCTCTTTTCGCCCTCTTCAACTTTTGCATTGCTTTAATGGTACTTTCGGCTTTTCTCCATTTTCTGATCACGCATTCAGTCACACCAAATTGCCGCTCAGCTGCCCGGTTCACGTGTTCTTTCGCGTAATTGATCACTACCATTTTAAAGTTTGAGGTATAGCTCTGTCGTTTTGTCTTCTTCATGTTGAAGGGTAATAATGAACTGTATCTTTAAAAACACCGGCAATAGGTAGAATATTTTTACTGCCGATGTGTAATATCATGAAAGTGTAATATCAACCAATCATGGAGTAGTATTTTTCTCTCGTTGGAGCAGAAACGTTTCCTTAAAAAATGTCATCCAATCATTCGACATGACGCTCGAGAATGAGAAGTGCACTTTCCACGATAGTCTTCATAGGCTAGACAGACATCTGCTGACTGACAGGATGAATAAGTCAGCAATCAGCACACACGACGATCATAGCGATTGTATGGAGTTCACCGTGATTGACTTGAGTTCACCGTTTCTATAAAAATTAATGGAAATTAAGGACTAAAATTTGGATGCGTCCTATACATAGGTACACAGCTTTTCCATCGTTTTTAGGGTCAAATATCCACTGCGTCCTATACATGGTATCGTCCTATACGCGGGTATTCACGGTAATGTGGTGTGGTGTAAGTGCGCGGGTGTGAGAGCAACACATTGCTTTGGCCATATTGTTGTGCACGTTCGGGTAGCTTCCATGCTAAACGCATATAGAATTTGAAGAAAAAAGGGATCGTTATAACCAAAGATTAGTCCAACGCATAAGCGTGCTGCGTTTGATTCGAATGGAGGAATTTAGTCTTGCGTAATCTCGCCAGAGCAAATTAAACTCGATCTAAGCACAGAACCAAATAGACAGTCTGGAGTGATGCAAAACAAATTACGGCAAATTAAGATTGACACTCGGGTCGATAAACTCCATGATAGCAATAACTAGTTTGTTTAAATTAATGTTGGCTTTGAACAACCGAGTACGCTCAACGCAAATCAGCCCGCGACGTTGCTTTACAAATACGTTAGGATTATAAAGCGGACGTAAAACCACGTACCTATTTAAGTAATGATAAACGGATGGGCAAACTCCATTAACATCTAATAGTCAATCAGGAATTTTAACTTAACGGGCTTCTTGAGGACATCATCTATTCATGTGCTGAATTCCACGTCATCAGTATGTCATCGGTGTTTGATTCGTGTGGTTAAACTTTTACCACTGAGGTATAAATTAAGTTGATCTTGTGAACAGTTTGACAGCTCGAACACAGTGTCCGGACCACAGTTTTTATTAAGGCCATGCATAACATCTCAAATCCAATGCTACGGTGTGGACGTACAAATTTGCGCTCGCATACTTTTGAATTTTATTCTTCGCTCTATTGACGAATCTAGACGGTTCTTATATCTTGTCTCAACGTCCTCATTCGGAATATACTACTTTCAAGTCCGAGAAACGTGAATCCTTGAAAATCAAAATTTTTCCGTTTCAACCCAACGTTACCTATGCGTTCAACATTGCTTCCGACCCAGAATAACGCAACAATTCAGATACCATCAGGAAGCTCTCGCCATGTTTTATATACTGACAGTTATTTCAACACTGTCGGATCAAATATGACAGAATAAAACCATTTACGTGAAAGTGTACGCCTGTTACTGTCCGTTGGATCGCACTGCATCGCATCCATTTGTTCTTGCACTCCACCGACAGACACCGGTCGATAAACGACCGCTTCACCCAGTGTATGGACTCGCTCTCACCAAATTGTAACGATGACCGACAACATGAGCTTAAACGGACCTGACGACGAGGCTTGTAAATAGTGCAAAATTTGTCAACATTTGTCCCAGATCGCATTAAGTTAAATGTTACTTGTGTTCAATGGCTATTCATACAAACTGTGACCAGTCATTTATCAACTGTATCAGTGACTTTAATTAATAATGAAAAATTACTAAGCGTCTACCCTATATATAATCCATGCAAATTAAAAGTAACTTGTGATTTATCAAGTGTCGAAAACTCTGATTCAATTATGGAAAGACGCATGTTCGCTGTAGAGGCGAATCTTAAACGGCTTTAAAACACATGAGAGTCTTTCCAAACATTTGCTTTTCAAAAAGCTTAGGAGCCAGTGTAAAACGCAGTCCTTAACCCCATTGATCGTACGTCTTACAGTGAAGCGGGAACTACCACGGAAACATTGATTTCTTCAAAAATCGAATAAAATCCCCTTCAACAGCTCGGAATGTCTAATGATTCTGTTAAACAGGCCAGTAGTCAAGCAAATGGAAGTGCTAAATTATCGAAGGATGTGCATAAGCTAAGACCGAAGAGATTGAACACTAAAATACCCCAAAAGACAAAAATTGAAGATTGAACGGTAGTTTGTAGTAATATCATTGAATCGAATTCGCTATCGCTAAAGCAACGCGAACCAGATGACAGGAAACGATGGAATGACCTTTGTCAAAACTTAGGCATCACTGCCCCACCTTCGAACCGATTATTTGGACTCCCGAACTCACCTCGAGCGAACTCACTCAGGTAACTGCGTGCAGTACTAACGTGTGTACAAAATTTAGAAAATATCTTGGTCGCCTCATCCCATTTAGTTGTAAACAAATGGGCTGTACGACAATCTCTGGATCTAGTTTTGAAAACTTGTAGCTCAGGTACCGGATTGTAGTTCATAGTTGTTCTCCGAGCTGGTATGATTGATTGCGGACATTTTGTCATCAAACTAGATGCCATCATCAGCGAAACTTCTTTAGAATTAACTGGGCGGTGGGCATCATTCGAATTTATCGGCTGCGTTTCGACCTAATCTGCTGTGATTGGCTAGAATCCTTGCATGTATCCGTTGGCGTGTTCTCATTGGTCCGTAGATCCCATCCACTTGAATGTGTTCATTGATTGATTGTGGTGTCGAATACCACGCTTCGAGGAACTCTCGAACATGACGGGTTCTGCCTTTGACGATGATTTCTGTTCTTTCCCAATTGAATTCGTGACCTTCTCGATCCATGTGTGCCGATATTACTGATTTGTGGTCGTGTCGTCGTGTAGCCAGTTTGTGTTCATGTATCCTTGTTTCCAGTCTTCTTCCAGTATGTCCGATATAATATTTCTCAAAACCGGTCGAAACGCAGCAGATAAATTCGAATGATGCCCACCACCCACTTACTTCTAAAGAAGTTTCGCTGATGATGTCATCTAGTTTGATGACGAAACGTCCGCAATCAATCATACCAGCTCGGAGAACAACTATGAACTATAATCTCTGGATCTATCAGACCGATGCTCAATGTTTTGATTTTTGAGTCGCCTAAATACTCACGACATTCAACTGAAAGGTTCGCCACGAACACTTTGAAGTAATAAATCGCTAGAGCATTTGCGTTTTCCAATGCGTTTCAGTGAGTTTTTCATCGTTCTGGGCGGCAAAAATACCCGGTTTGACTTACGGTTTTACGTTCATGATTTTGTTGCTTTCTATTTTTGACAGCAGCATAAATTGGTGCGCAACCTTATTCTCTAAAATAAGTGAAGTCACTTTATCGTGTATCATACGAAACGTAACGTCAGAATAACGAAGATGGAAAGTTTAAAAATAAATTCTACGAAATTTGGTAAATAGAGAGTTTAGGTAATAGATCCAAATAAGGTTGTCGGATATGGTGACGGCTAGATATTTAACGTATTTCCCTCTTGTCAAAGCTGTGGGCTTAATCGTAGAAAAATAAGATTAATGCAAATTACTCCAAGACGTTCATCTCGCAGATTAGTGAACACATTTTCAACAGACGTTTCGGATTTAAAGAAAGGCAACTCTCTTCTGACCAGGCAGTAATTTCATCTAAATCGGAAGAGAGCAGATACAAAATGTTGTTTCTCAGTACTGCATACCCAATGACTACGTCGTCTGCATATTGTGAATTGAGAGTTGAGGGAGACTGTGTAAGAACAGAGTCGAACGCTTCATGTAATCAAGACAACAAAATTTAATGCCTAATGGTTTACTCGCAAGCTATTACATATTTACGTGAGTTAGACTGGCAACGTAATAATCTTAACGTGACAAATGAAATGTCAACCATTTTGGTTGCTCTGTGATAAATCCTCTCGAGCAGCTTGATGTCCTTTTGTATCCACGGTGACCAAGCTTGCACTGAGTAATCCATCACCGGGTTAATATACGTATTTATGAGCACGAGAAAAATGTCCAAAAATCCGCCGAAGCATACCTAACATGCGGCTAGCTCGGTTGTACACTGCTTAACATTGCATGCTATTCTTAAGACTTCCACTAATCCATACACCGGGGTCTTTTTCTTTGGTTGTCCATTCAAGTTGGTTTGATCCAAGGTTGTATGAGAATGGGAAATCTTTGCCTATTTGCAACATTTTACATTTTCGGAAGTTGAATGGAAGTTTGTTTCGCTCCGACCAGCTGTTCAATAAATCTCAATCGCTTTGTAAACGCAAACAGTCCACGATTGACGTGATTCGCATCCAAACTTTAACATCATCCGCAAAGAGAACCATTTTGGCTGTGACAAGTTTCGGAAGGTCGTTGATGTAGACCAAAAAGAGAAGCGGATCAAGTACCGAACTTTGTGGGACACCGCTAGTGGCTTCGATTTCCCCAGACATCACACCATCGATACGTACAGTTGCCTTGCGATCGAGAAGGTAACTTCTCAGCCAGGTAAGAATGCACCCAATAATACCAACATCGTGCAGCTTGCTCAGGAGTATAGAATGGTCCACGCGATCAAACGCCTTCGATATGTCCAAGTAACACGCATGCACGCAACCACCATTATCCACTGCCTGCGTCCAGTCATCCAGTGTCTCCAGTAGGTTAGTCAAGCAAGAACGAGACTTCCTAAATCCATGTTGCTTTCTGGACAACAAGTTTTGGGCTTCGAGATGACTCACAATTCTTTCGCACACAATTCGCTCCATAACTTTTGAGATCACTGGAAGGAGTGTACCAGGGCGGTAATTTTCTGGGTCAGAACGAGTTCCACCTTTGTAGATGGGTGTTATGATTCCTCTCTTCCAGTCATTAGGTACAACACCCTCCCTCATGGAGTGATTAAATAAATCACAAAGTGGTTCGCACAATTGACTGCCGCATAACTTTAGGATTGCAGGTGTGATTCCGTCAGCTCCCGGGGACTTGTTGATATTCAACTTACGTAGGTGGTGCTGTACTATTTCCGAACTGATGCATACATCGCGTATAGTCTCCGGTACAGTTGGTGCTGACAATGCTGACCGTTGTAATTCATCATTTGGGGTGAAAACTCGTGGATAAAAACTGGCTAGAGCGTTAGCGATTTCCAGCCCAGAATCAGTTAGTCCGTTATCTGTCATGATCGGAAATACTCCGGGTTTCAGCTTCGTAGAGTTGTTAACAGTTCGATAAAGCAGTTTGGGATTACGCTGCATTCTTTCCGCTAGCTGAAGCTGGTGATATTTTTGTCCTCTCTGATGAGATTTGTGACTTGATTTCGCAATTCGCGAAAGTTTGCCCACGTCGAATCAGTTCTGGCAACCCTGTGAATAGCCCATCCCAAATTTCGCTTTGTCAACCATTTTCTAGTCCTACTGCGAATTCCGAACTGTCGTTCTTTGCTATTATTTTTCGGGACATATTCAGAATTGAAATGTATCATGTTGATTATGTAATCTGTCAGGGTTGTGCAATGCGAGTCCAGATCAGTGAAATTTATATTATGTTCATCGAAAACTACCATTGTTTCCATCAAACCAATGTAATCCACTTTTCTATTTCGTTTTGCTTGCTTTACAATTCTACTGGCGCTGCACACATATTGAAAAAGCAGAACGAGGTGGTCGCTTCGACCCAGCGGAGGGTGATACTGAACATTTTCAACGGCTGTGGCTTCGGAGGTTAAGACTAGGTCTAGAACAGAAGTCTGTTGCAAATTTCGTTGTCATGTATAATCGAAAACATGATTATACAAGGGGATGTAATCGAACAGTTCGCGAAATTTGTAGTCTAGTGATAGGGGTGGATGATCTACTCGGTTATATAATTGAGGCAGATTGAAGTCTCCCATAATCAGCAATTGCGTACTGCATTGCTTTCAAGAGTTTTTCGTTATATGCATCCAATGATGATGGTGAACGGTAAACTACACCAACGATGCAACTGTCACCTGATTCGAGCTTCAAGTTGCACCATATACTGTCTTCCAGATCGAGTTCAGCAAGCACAGTATAGAGCTAGAAGCAGTGCATCGAAACAATTCGGGCAATTAACGATACGGACAGCTAACCCGACCAACACGCTTGTAGAGCCCTCAAGTCACTCCCGCATTTTGTACGAGTTGCGACATGCTAAATACCATCGGGAGATCGATATTTTCAATTTATCGGGTTGCTATTTGTAGCCTCGCACAAATTTTAGTCGCTTCTAATGTAGTTAAATTTTGTACCATTCCAAATAACGGCCTTTTTAATCTGCTACCCTAGAGATCAAATTAGAATTACAAGCACGTCATCAGATACACTTTTCCGTATATCCCGAAAAATAAATGCAAACCGTCTTTGCTAATTAAGGAGCGCTTGTATGCCACTGTTGGATAAGGCTGGTACGACCAACCTGTTCAATCACGTGTCCAAACACATGTTTAATAGGGTTAAACCCATAACCATGAAACAAAATATTCATTTGCATGCTTTTCCGTCACACACCCCACGACCAGAAAAGCATGCAAATGAATATTTTGACTTTGCCAATGTTTTGGCGATCACCGCGATGTCCTGTGTGGTAATTTCGTAACGTGAAGGCGCAAATTTCACTAGAGAGAATGTTTCAAGCCTCGTGTTATCAATTCCACCTAATTAGATTGGAATCATCTGTAGGCCATGCGCATTAGATTTTTTCCGCTTTTTAGGCTATAGGTCTCAATTCGTGACATTTGCGCCTCGAAGTGACAAAACGTGAAAGACATTCGATTTCATGTTGTTCAATGAAGAAATTTAATTTTCTTCAAAATGAAACCACAAGCAAATATTCGAATTTAAAATCGCTTAATTACTCGAAATTGGACGTAAGCTTGTTATCCCTGGTTCATAGCCAGTGCCCAGCGCTTTGGTGAGCCGCAGATGCGAGTATAAGATGGCAGCAGTCGGACGTGTTAGCAGAGAGACTCTAAAAATGCTAACTTTTCAACATTAAGTAAACTCGTAATATCATTCCAGTTGGGCAAGGTCTAGTAAGTCAACTTAAATTGGAGGACATCAAAATTTGGTGACATTCACCTAAAATTTGTTTGTGCCCTCAGGATGTTCAGCATTTTTTTTGCCATGATGTTTGAGCTCACTTTTAGAACGACAAGTAAGGGTATGCATTATAATGAGGGGTAAAAACCGCAGTATGGTAGGTGCTAATCCGCGATCTGCTGTTTGCCAGTGAAATAGCCATCATCATTTACACCCGAGAGAAAAATTGATCATTAACGGACTGCTTTCTATCATCAAACAGAGTTTAGGATAACTGTCCTCACGGAAATTACAGTTCTTCGTCAATTGGCCGTGTCCCCTCCAACAATCAATGTTGAACCAGGTCAATTTACGCCTCGGTTCGAATGTTGCTAAAATATCTTCTACTAGGCACTTAGATCAATAAGCGGATTGCCAGGGCAACTGTATCTTGTCTCGGTTTAACTTTCGTCTTTTAGGTAAACGCTAACTGACCTTGAATACGAAATGATGGTATAAAGTGTGTGAAGGGTAAGTGCCTTCCTATATGACCTCGAAAATTGAACCAGGCACGTGCTATATTTTCGAAGAAGAGCTCACAATTGGAATGTATGGCGTTCTGAACAAATAGATCTCCCCGAATAAATATGAATTTGCAGATACATCAATATAGCGAATTCAGGAGTTCTAGTGTAGGTCATACAATTCGACGTTGCCCGAGCATTCAGAGCAGCAGGAAGTCAGTACGGTCAAAACATAATATGGAAACTTACCGTGAAATTGTAAGTAAAAAGACTAAGGAACTAATGTAATGTAATGTATAAAATCATATCATGATATTTCTAAAGAACCACCGGTAGGTTATTCTTTGGAATATTGTTCGGTTTTTGGTATAAAAAAGGTAAAATTTCAATAAAACCGCTCCCACATTTCACATCAACGTCAATACGAGAACTATCAACAATGCCGATACAAGAATGATTGAAGGTACAACGAGCGCCGCGAAATTGAAATGAGCGGTTTCCGGTTCGAATAGCTCGGGAGCCACAAAATCAACCGTGGAGTATGAACTATGCAGCAAGACAGAAGATCTGAACAAGGTAAATGGGGGAAACATTTAAGATAAACGTAGCGTGGTTAACCAGCGCAAAACGTGAAGCAGCACCGTATCCGTAAGAACTGACCGTTTAGATGGCTCACTGGAGGAGTGGTTGCCTAGACTCTCGATACCAAAGCGACCGCGCCTGTAATAAAAACGAGGATTCTGTCAATAATGGTGGACAAACTGTTTGGCGATCAGTAATGGGTAAACCTGATAATTTTCCAATGTGGTTTAGACTAATAGTTGATGCATGTTATTCTGTTTCACAGTATCAACATACTGACACTATAATTTATCATGTTAGAGAGTGTGATAAAATCTGGCAAAACAATGAAGCTAGAAAGTATTGTATGGCTCATATACCCAGCAACCGCATTCCACAACATTATACTTTGAGTTATGTTAATCGGTCCACAAAACGAAGCTTGGTCTGAGCTACTGGATGCCGGTAACTACATGGACCTGATTTATCTCGATTTCTGATAAGCTTTCGATCCTGTCAATCACGAAATACTTTCGTCGAAACTACTCAACTACGAAGTACAGGATAAACTCCATCCATGGATTAAAGAATGGTTATTATCCCGTGAGATGTACGTGAGAGTTGAAAATGAACTATCCGAGTCGATTAAAGTCGCCTATGGTGTCCCACAAGGATCAGTCCTGGGACCGATTTCTTTTCAATATATATATATAAACGACTTACCTACTGTAGTGCAGTCGTCAGTGCTTATTTCCGCTAATGACGCAAAGCTCAGGCGCATGGTCAACTCCACAGGCGACATGAAGAACATGCAACGGGATCTCGATATGATTCACACCTGGTCGCTAGACAACGAACTGCCCCTGAATGCTTCGAAATGCAGCCCATTGCCGCTCAACAGCAAGTTGAGCAAAGAATATTATCTAGGTCGTACTGTTATTACACCCGCCTCATCCAAAAAAGATTTAGGCGTGATTATCCAATCAGACTTAGGAAACTCAATGCAATGTCGACTCGCTGCCAGCAAAGAATAAAGCAACTTGGGTCTCCGTAGAAGAGTCCTAGGTTCGTTTGACCCCAACATTATCTGCAAACTGATTTCGACCTACATCCGTCCTCGTATCGAATATGCTATACCGGCATGGGATACTTGGGTAAAACAGATACTCAGCTATTGGAAACTACACAGCGCAGAGCGACAAAACTCGTCCTGGGCCTTTCTAATTAACCATACGAAATGAGACTTAGAATATAAGGTTTTCATTCTGCTCAACACAGACGGAAACGAGGAGAACTAATCTTCATGTGGACAGTGCTTATTCAAACAAATCATCCTTGTGGTCGTTTTTTTAATCTTTCTTAACAGCATAGCAAGTTGACCTGCCATAAATGTGTATTTCCCGTTCGCAATGTGCAATTGTGGAACAGTTCAACTACTCACGTGTTAAAATCCGTAACCATTGACGTTTACAAGAAACCACTAGATATCCACATGCACAAGTATGTTTTTCACGTTTGACAATAAGCTCTAACAATATTTTGATATTTTTTATCATCCGACCAGATGTATATTTTTGTGTGTCTTGTAAAGCATTTTTACACGCACATTAACTATGAATAAATCTATGTATAATTGAACGACAGTTACGGGAGTTCATTTCGCGAGAAGTTTCATGTCGTGTGCAGTCCGTTAGGAGTCAAGACGGACAGGAATCGTCACCTCAATATCGAGTGCTAGACGACATATGAATTTGAAAAAATAAAGAATGGCTCGATTATCTGTTACTGACGTGTTTCGCAAGTACCTCAGGCAAAATTAGATCTGTTTTAAGCCAGAAGTGCAATTATAGGCTATCATGGCAAGGATACTCTAACAGAGGATCGTTAATTCGGGGTTTAGTCTGTTCGTCCTAACATACATCTAACCAAAATCAATTAATGAATGGCTATCACGCTGAAAAAAATATCGATTTTAATATAACACATTTTTATTAAATGATTGCATCATGCTGCTTATCAAAGCTTGTACACTCCCAAGAAAGAGTAATCAAATTGCTACAATTGGGGTGTGGTTTGAAAATTGGAATATGATCAATTATTGTAGACTAAAGTTATTTCCTTCACGTCTCCCTCAGTCCGGGTTTCACAGCAGAGCATCTAGTGTCTAATTCAACGGGGTATCCTGATCATCATTTTATCAACTTCCAGCAGTCCGTTGCTGAAACCCAACTGGCATAAAGGCTAATATACAAATTAAAAACGATATTGTAACTTACTGAATCACGGCGCATCACTAGTGAGTGAAGATTGGATGCAGTAGCAATGAACTTTGCTCACAGAATGTAAAAGAATTCTAAGGTTTTATAGAAAAATTGTAAGTGAGCTATCAAGGGTTGAACCGAAAGTCTGTTCTGTACAACACTTCAACGGATTATCTCATTCTGCCCAAGATACTGCTGATGCTTTGATACGCTTTTACTTGCTCGTTTTCTATGCTAAACATTCTATCGAAAATCAAGTTTTTCGGATATCAGTGAAATTGCATTTATTAACTGAAGTGACTGTTGATCAATACATGGTTTGGCCGAAACTTCTTGCTCCTAAAGAAAAGAAGTTCCCTGGTGACGGCTCTAAGCACGCGCCTGATTCATTTCAGCCAAAATGAAGAAAAGTTAACATCACATCGGAAAGCAGGGTTAATTACTCCCGTTTATAAAGGTAATGGACGTTTATATACAGCACAACATGCCTTTCGGTGGAACATATCCAGTCTGTCTATGTTTGTTACTAATTTGCTACGCAAGGATATTGAACTCCTTGGCAGGATTTATCACCGTCTAACGAAGCTGGTCGGATCTTACTAGAAGTTTCCGTTCCACGAACTAATGTACAAACCCAAACGACAAGATTTCATCTAGCGACCCATACGTAGCTACCTGACGTTGATTTTTGAATTCTTCACATCGAAACTCACCCTCTTAATCGTATGGAATGGCCACATGATTTTATTCGTACACGCACACATTCAAAGACTTTGACTATCCAGCATTTTAGATTGGTTCCAAGGTTTTCACAGCCGGGAGCGGTAGTGGGGATACGCTCCCACTGTCTATAAAATGTTCCCATGTGGCGTGCGTCTCAAACAGCCTTTAACAACCAAAGCCCAGCTCATGGCCTTCATGTGGCGGAACTGCTTTCACTGACAGGAGAATGGGCGAAGGCGGATGACTGGCGCCTCAAAACCAGTTTGCTCCGGGTAGATGGAGCTCGTCAGCCTGGGAGGGCAGTCCATCTAAGGGAAGGAAAACCCTGATTCCACACCCCCACTGCCTTGCAGCATACCCGATTGCGGGAAAGGCTTCGGGAGTGAACCCTGAGGAAAAATCCCTGCTGCTTTGCAGGTTGCACTCGGTCGTGCAAAGGCTAGAGAGGCGTACTCGAACAATCGCCGAGGCACTTCAAGAGAGGCGCAAGAATAATCGAAATGGTCACTGGCTCTCGCGAAGGAAACAAAACGCTGCATTGCGGGAAGACTTTTGAGTCAAAGGCTTCGCGTGTGGTCCCCTAAGCTAACCCCCTACTTCGGCCTTAACAACCGGGTAGTATGTCGCCTTCAACAAGAACCATAAAACCTACTTGTTTTCTTTCATCATGTACCCTCTTCATGGTATACTTGTTGGCACATCGTCTGTAACGACTTGTGTAATAATAATAATAATATTTTAAATTGGATAGCCGCCCGTTTTTTCGGGTAAAATCAATATCACGTGGAGGCCTTGCCTGAGTAAATCAAACGGCTCCCGATATGTTATGGTTTTTTCTTCCAAACCAGTTGAATATATATAAAATCATGCGGTATGTGACTTTTCCTATTAACTCTTGGAACTTTGTAAGTGTTTACTCCGTATATCTCGTCAGCCTGTGGTGGTTGTTAAGCTGATTGCTTTAGCTAACAAAAAATGTTTTAGTCCTGATTTGGTGCCGACTGTCAACCTTCGTGTATGAATTAAAAACGCAGTAGGACCTCCTGTGATTTTCATAACTGTGTGCTGCTACAGGACTCAATTTTTTTCAGGGCGCAATCCAATATCTTCGAGACTGATGAAGTAGTCATGAAAGGCAGCACCAAGGATTAGTATTAATGATTTGAGTTTGAACCAGTCGGCATGCCACCACAGTCCACCGAGGTCCAACAATTGTCATTGCACAAAGTTCGTAGCTACAAGGAAAGTATGGTTTCAAAACTGTTGTATTCCCGATCAGATCGTTGGAGCCCGCATGCCTGGCGCTCAACTCTGGTTCCTCTCATACGATTAAGCGTAGCAGACATGAGTTAATACACTGGCCTGGATTAAAGCATATCGCTACTCTATTTCTAATGACTGTTGGTAAGAATTTTACATCCCTGTATGATGATATAATGACATTTTCCGTTCTACCACTGCAGTGCGACAGCATGTGACAGTCCAGATCTAGTGGATATCCCAAATGTAATACTTTTCATTCACGGTTAGGCAAAAGACTTTGAGTTACTGCAGGTTATTCATGCCACTTACCACACTAGAGGACCAGCTTTGTCGAAAAGCAAATCGCCCGAGTCCCCAAAGATGACATTCTGCAACCGAAGCCCGATCGGAACGAGGTGTTGTTTACCAGATGTCCATCTCGAGTAGACTTGGTACAATGATCGAATTTGATTTGTGATCTGATTTTTCCGAGAGCCATAGTACAAATACGGTATCGATTTTTTAATCCGTGATTTAACATTCGCTCTTAATGATTCACGCGTTCTACTGACAAATGTTCGGTGCACGCTTGAATTGGGAGAGGAACACGTCAAATCCGCTTGGATCCATGCGTTTGGCGAGGCGTATGAGGCGATGTATGAATAATTGTTCGAAGGATCTAATCCGATGCGGCTGCCCAGGCAAATGACCGATGTCTGTTTAAAATCAAAACCAGACAGATGGTGACCTTCATGAGCCATGCACCCTCTATGCTCACGTTACGGTAACAACAACGTGGAAAGTACATGAAGCTAATGTTCACATGAACCATTGTTGATCGGACCGTAAAGGAGATAAATGAAGGTAAATGGTTGGAGCAAGAAACCAACCATAAAAACAATGGCAAGCATATTACTACGGTTATTATTGCTAATATTACTCATAATAACGTGATGGTGGATACATGGAAAAGAACTATACAAAAAGCACGCCAGCTGGACTGTTTATATTGATCTATTCGAAAAGCAATCCATAAAAATGCGGGTTGAACTAATAGCAATAACAAAACAAAAGTGGACAAAGGCAAAGTGATCAGTTAGTGCTAAGATCTGACATGTATTGCTATCGAACAATAGGTCACTTTCGTTGAAGAACACTCAATAAAATGAATAGTGGATTTTCTATTCATTGGGAAATGATTTCGCGCGAGTATTCTGAGTGGTACACGATTACGTTGATTACACCATGATGGTTAATTTCGATCCTGCTCGATGAAAGGAACCCACGAGTTACGTCACGGAAGCAAATACGTGTAGTGGCAGAGATACTTTCCAAACATGTAACATGCCATTTAGCGAAGGTTAGCTTCAAAGTTGCTTTTTTGTTATTTGGTGTGACACTTCCTTGAGCAACATGATCATACACACTTGCTGTGCTGACTACGAGGAGTATAAAACTGGCAAGGAGAGATGTGTGACAAATCCTAGTGGAGCTCATTTTCAGACAGCTGATTAAAAGGCATTCCTACGTGATATGTACGACTAGTTCAAGATATATTTTTACGGCACAGATAAAGAAAAGGAAAGATAAAACGATGAAGGAGTTTATCTACACAGGCAATGCCAAGCTATCTGCGCGTAATCAGTGGATTGTGGATTCATTTGACAGTGCACACATTTTGATAGCAGCAAAATGTGTTTAATCTGAGTAAAATTACTGCGCCTTCGTAAAATTTCTCATGCGAGTAACCACAATGAGCTCACATTCGTTCCGTTCGCTGTTTCCACCCAGGATGGATAATCTTCGAAGTCAAGCACCGTCAAATTGGATACAAGAACCAGTTGCAAACCCAGTCTAGTGTATCCGCCGCCCAAACGCAGATTACCCAGCCGCAATTCGAATGACATCGAGGAAGAATTCGGACGGTTGTGATCGAACTTTGGCTCGAGCGAAAACTGAAAACGAAGAAAAGCAAGTCATAACGCGGCATCCTAGCAATGACATTCAAGGCATATTAGCGTGATTCACTTGGGATTGTTTCTTCTGGGTTTGCGAACAAGTGATGGGTTAATGGCATTCATACAATGTGTTTCAACCGTGGCAAAGAGCTAACGGCAGTGTTCCTTCCAGTATGTGGCCTTTTGACTCCAACACCCGTCAGAAGACTTATTAGCAGTATGATGCTGCCAGGTTTCGTAGTCAGACGCATAAATACGGTGCAACCTTGACCTTCATTACAGAGCAAAACATGGCATTGTTGATACAAATGCCAAAAGCTACATCCACTTTTCATGTACGCTGCGAGATTTCATCATCACAGGTAGAAATACAACTACAGAGTTTTAGATTGACATTAGAGAGATCAACATCAGTCCTAGGTAACTATTTCACACTTGTTAAGCAGAAACAAGAGAAATACGAATATATATATATATATATATATATATATATATATATATATATATATGGCATACACGAGCGTAATCTCGACACAAATCACAGTTATTTAAAAGACTGTTCAGTATGAATCAAAACCGATTAAAGTTGGATTTATGATACTGAAACGGGATGTGATCTCCAGGGGTGAAACTCGAAGCGTTTTATGCTCAATCTCAACCAGAACAATGTTTTATTACTTCTACGTTTCGGAATGTTAGTTATTAGTTTGTAGAAATATCCTATGAATTTCGTGATGAAACAAATCAAAGAGGCGGCATTATCATCAGGTGATTCTTTCAAAATGTTTAGGGATCAGAGGCTAGTGGCGATTCGCTAACGTGGAGTAGATCACCAGCTTCGTTATCCGACGCACAACTATTTGAAAAATATAAACAACCGTTAAAGCGTTGGAATTTGGGTTTTAAATGATATATCATTGCTATTGCGATCTTAAATTATGTTCTTTTTCTTTTCGCATACCCTTTCACCGATAATAAAAATAATCCACAACCATTCACCTCATTTAATATTCGACAAAGGTGCGGGCGTTAAGTTTGTCTTAGGGTTGGGACCAGTGGGCTATTGGAAAGACATGAAGTTGCGCTTTGAAAGAAATTCTAACTTTGTTTGTTCCCTCAGAACCCGGTAACCGATCAATTAGAGTCAATGTGATGGGACGTTGAAAGACGTTCCATTTCCACTCATTACTATGCACCGTTACTAGCTGAAACCCCTATGGAAGAGCATTTCATCGTTTTGTGATTGTATAGCTGACTCCAATGGTTTTTGAACATGTAGACCAAATTAGTAGAAATGTTAGCTAACTCCATTTGCTCAACTTTTTGCAACTTTTTATGAAATGATACACTAAAGATTATTTCTGACACATCTTCGTTATACATTGTATTACGAACTAGAAGGAATTGCTTGACGTTCTTCGGGTAATCGAATGATAGCCTGGGAAATTCAGTGGGACAGTCTGTTGGAGATGAAATGCCACAGGCAGGTTTCGCCGCATCGGGCGTTATAGTAGCGATCACATTCCACATCTGTGTGATATTTTCGAACACCGCACTGGAAAGACAATCTACTAGGCCGCCGCAATAGGCTTGTTGTGTTGTAGGGTCCGGAAGCTTCTTGAAAGCTACGAGCTCACGGATGACGGTCTTTGGACCAGAGAATTTCCCTGTAAGTCGCACGGTTATAATCTACACAAGTATTTCAGAAGGTGCGATATAACTCAATTCCACCCCTTCATCTAGCGCTAATGGCTGGATGGTCAATTTGGATGATAATCGTTAGGCGGACGCCAAGTTGCACACTGCCGCTTTTTATACCTAAACGAAGTGCTACTTATAAATATTCTGTGGTGTGCACATGGATTAAATAAGCGTTCAGCGTTTGTTTTTCCGCTTAGCATCGAGACGGAGAGCACCACAGAGTTTTGACTCAGTAAAGTCTAGGTATGGTATGAAAGCACAAGCCTGATCCAGTCTAGGAGACCAAGTTGAGCATTCATAGCACCAGCAAGATTAATGACACCAGAACTCTTTGCGCGTCGAAAGAGTGTACGCAGTTCGTCGTGGATATCCTTGATATCATCAGTGTTAGTATTAATCGGAGCATGAGTGGCTACTACCAGCAAGCATTGCTTACTCTGAGTTCCAGAAGTAGTGTTGATGGAAGTAGCTAATCAGTGGGCACACATCGTGCTATTGACGGGAATCCAGTCTGAAAGTGAGCTTTCTGCGAGCGAACTCAGGAATATACCTACACCCGTTTGGCCATAGGAGAAGAATCACTTAAGCAGCGCAATAAGTACCTGTTGGAAATAGTTGATGCAGTCAATTCGATTATCCTACAAGGATCATAAAGTCTTGACTCTGAGAAGCAACAAACATCGATAGACAAAGGACAAGAGTGGTTGCTGGCCGATTTGAAGGACGATTCGCACATTCATGGCATCTATGTATGCAGACGTGAGCTGTTTTATAAAATGAGTCTCGTGTTTAGGATATACTGAGCTTCGAAAAAGTTCAGATCAACTGCATATCACACTGAATGCTGAAAAGTAAGAATTAAAAATTGGGGATGGGGCAGATAAATATTGAAGAGTAGGACGAGCAGTAGCTTGTTTTCGTTTACCCTCCTCGATGTATGCAGCAGGTAAGGCGACCCGATTTATAGCGCGTGACGGCCGATGCACTATGGATTTGGATTTATTTGTGATTGTCATGGTGGTTAATAGGAACGGAACAGAGTGAAGTCGCGTTTGAAAAAAGCACTCCGTTACACTGTGCAAGTGACATAGAAGCCTATTCAAAACTACAGTAATATTGAAAGGAACTGAGGTCTGACATTTGATATAATTGAGAGAGTCGTGCACTTACTTTCAATTCAACGAACCCGTTGGGACCGAATAGGGTATCTTGCTTGTGACTGCCTGAATAAACTACTGATGATTTCGTCGCTGACATTTTCCAATCCCACTTGGAAAAGTGATGGTGAATACGTCGTTGTTGTCGCTTGTCCTTTGGCAACTCAGCCATGGTGTCGTTCGCTCGCAATTCCATGAGCTGATTGCAAAATAGACTGTTTAGTATTTCATTTCGAAACATGAAAGATTAACTGAATTTGAGTGGTCAAGGGAAATTGAAGAGAATCATGTGTGCTTGAAGGACAGATGGAAAGCACTTTGGGATCGATCATACGGCAGCGGTGTGAAGGGCTACTCAGGAGCTTCCGGGTAATGGGCAGAACACAACACAAGAGCAGGGAGCGCCAAACGATCGTCGGCGACAATCGCGAAACCGTAATAATATGGGTTCGGGAACGATTGTACGAGAACGCTTCGAGCGACAACATCCTCGGAGCAACTCTATCGATCGTTATGCAATTCATTAAGGTCAGTCGAAAGTGATCAGGGGGTGAATTAAACCGGTTATTAGAAATCGTTTGAATAATCAGATGGAATTGAGAACCGGTAAAGAAATGTCAAGGACAGAGTGTCGTGGCAACAAGAATTGCCTATGAGATGGAAGTGTGATGCTTCTTGTTTGCATTGCGCGTAGTAAACGCATTCGTGGGTTAACGTAATTGGCAGGTTGACTTCAATGATAAACCATGACGCAATCGACAAATGGGTGTGAAATGGACGTTGATAAAACGAGTGTCCTCGAAATCTGTGCAAGCAGCATAATTGACGTTAGAAAGGGGAGCGCGATTTGGAATCGATTGGTCTGGGGTAACACTCCCTCCCAATCGCCACTTTGCAGTATAAATCTAAAATAATGGTTGGTTCTAAGTGTCCTGTTCATTTTCCCCATAAAATTGTAGAAGAACATAGATCTGATTGCTGGTCACATAATACCACTGTGGTTATGATGCTAAACATTTTACACGTAGGTGTGTGCGGCTCCTGATACCCCATGAATAAGCTAATTACTTGGAAAAATCAGCTTCGATAAGTACACCTGTTATTAGATTTGAATGCTTTCGTTTGATCGAAAAGCCAAATAAATGACTCCACCTTCCTATCATTAATACTAGATGTAATAATGGCCGAACACCAAATAAAAAATGTGAAATTGCTTTTAAATTTCATGTCTCTGAAATGTGTAATTTAAATAAGTGTTATCAGTAAACAACATACAAAGTGTTACTTGAATGCCACCGGTAATCAGATTAGCACAAGCAAACGTGGGATGATCGAAACACACAGTCAATCATTCAAACTAATGGAAATGTCCCAGTTTATGAGTGCTCAATCCCCTTGCACGCAATTAATGGTGTGTAATTGCAAGCGATGTGTGCACTCTGTAAACTGGTAACCGACAAAATTATCAAGGTAAGAATTCGAATCCACGCTTTTTATTGGATACTTTCTTGTCGGTCCTGTCCGTATACAAACGTTTCTTGTTAACATTGTGCATCGAATTATTGAGCAAGGCAGCAATTTCGCTAATGAATTCTGCATTAATGAATTAAACGCCACAGAGATACAAAACGCTGTTTGGGTCATGTGGAACACGGCGGAAACATAACGAGTTAGCATCCTAAAACAAGCCCATTGAAGCGAACTTACGTTGGAAAATATTAAACCATAGGATTGGGATACATTGCTGATAGAGAAGGAACCATTGGCAGACTGGAGCAGAGAACTCCAATTCACTGAGAGCTGAGCCCTTGGATCCAGCGAGTGAAACACCATGACGGATGGGTTGAGGAACCGCGAAGCGCCAATCAAAAAATGTATTGACTCGCGTGAATTATTCGCGCGAAAATAGGTTAATCCGATTTCATCACACATTGAACCGGTACAGCCAGGAATAGTGCTTACTTGCCATCCACTTGAACGGAGTAAGATGAAGCACATGAGTAAACATATCATCCATGATTTAGGAAAGCAAACCATCTAAAATTACAGAAAAATCGTAGAAACAAGCGATGTAGAATATTCGTGATTATTAGAGATTGATTGGAGCACCAAACTTACTGCTGCAATAAATAGCCTCAGCCCATGTCGTTTTAAACACGCCCAAATACCCTAAACTTTAATCACAGATTGTACGAGAAAATTTCGTGAGAAGAATTAAGTAAAAACGATAAAGTGCTTCCGTTTAACATTTTACCTGTACTAATCCATCCGCGTCACCTAAATTTAATCAACTATAAATAGATATGGAACTTCAGTCTAAATGATCGAATGACTATTCAAATCCCAATGATCTTAATGCCTAGGAACTTTCGTAATCTTTTGCAAATTGCTGAACCCAGATAAGGTCGAAACGTTCATTTGCTTTTTGTCGCCTTTTGTGAATGATAATTTCTGCGTGCAACGATTAGTCCAGTATGAGGACCTTCAAGTGTAAGGTTGAGCACGAGATGGGTATTTTATTGCTACGAAATTTCCAGTATCACATCAACAATACAGCTCGCAAAATATTCATTTGAAAGCTAAACTAACTGACCTAGCATCGTGATTCTAAAGTCAATCCCGAAGATTTGAAATGAAGAAAAGTCACCCACAATGCTTTCGAACGAAGGTTGAGATATAACTACACAATTCAAAGATTGTTACGTTAGATTCTAAGAGATGAAACTGAGTTCAATAAAGCGATTTGTTTCATAAAGTCTCATATACACAGTCTTTCCACATCTCATATTCTGCGACGATATACGCCACACGATTCAACATCCTAGTTTTAATTCGCGGTTATATAGATAATAGGTTTGGCGTTTCTGTTTTGTAATCCTTGATCTGCGTCCGGCGAGATGCACAGTCGAGAATTAATATTTAAAAACATGTTTGACGCAAATGTATATAAGTATGGATTGATTGAAATTTTATATTGTTTATTATATCACTTCAAAATCACAACACAATTCCTTTATCTTTGTCCCTTCCTTTCGTATTTAATGGTCACAGCTTCATTCGATCTAGATGGACGGATCCTAGAATATTTGTCTATAGAGTATCACCATGTATAATTTGATATCAGAAGCACAAAGGGGTCTTTTCTAGAAACAAGCTACTACACAAGTGGTCAATCTATATTTTTGCGAACCAGACAGTATTTGCTACTTTTCAAAGCACTGAAAGTATCGCTTCACGCACAAAAATTCCTAAAGCACAAAATTTTTCATTGTTCCGAATTTGTTCTCAAGATGCTTTCACAAATCCATTCCGTTAAAATATCATTTTAGAAGTCACAAGCGCTGTTTGCCTGGAAATTTATAGGTTGCTATGCAATTCAATATCACACAAAATGTAATAAACAAAAACTGTGTTAGACTGCTCATCCGATCATATCTTAAATCGTTAATGCCAAATAATAGAGAATCATCAATCACCCAGCCACGCACATGTTCAGAGCATAATGCAATATATCTAAAACGAATTGCTATGGACTACTCTCAGATTGTCAAAATTTATTATACTTTTCATGCCTACCCGTTATCTAGAATTGACTATTTCGAGGCAGATCTCACTACGCAGTTTAATCGTAAGTGATATGCAGCATTCCTGTTGATAATGTCCAAGGTATAAGAGCAGCACTGAAGAGTTTCCGACAAGACTAATGAGATGATATACAGAACAGCCGCATCTGGCGGAACACAACAGCAGGAAGCGCTGAAAAACAACAACAGTAATAGCAAATACAAGACTATTCAGGCTACGGAAGAATTGCCCTGGAACGGTTGATAAAGGTGAACCATATAAGTTGATGAAAAATATATTGTCAAAGTCAAACATCGCATGACGGAGGCTTGGAAGGAGGCGCTTAACACGAAATCACCTAATAAATAAAATAAATGTGGCAACCGGAAAAGAAACACTGAGTTCTCCTTCCGCGATCACGAGATTCGCCTATACGGGTTATGTGTAATAAAGGCTTGGCAAATTTGCGTTCACTTGCAAGGTTAGATTCAGGCAATGATTGTCCGCGGTGTTAATTGTAACGGATTTTATATCTAGACTGGAAACGGGATGACATCATTAATGTTGCATTGAGGGGCGTCGAGAGCATGAAATACGTTAGTACCAGAAACGCGTTAAGCCTCATTCCCCCAACCATATATCCGTAAATCCATGACTTTGAACACACAATTGTATGCATTGTATGCACTCACCAAAATGTGGCAGCACGTTCTGGAGGTATGTGCCTTATAACGGTCGTTGTTTCAAAACAACAGAGAACTGAATTTCTACTAAAGAGAATAAACGTTTGTATAGTGCCTTTAGCGTGCAATAATTCGGATCAATTGCGGTCTATTTTCTTCAGAAAAACCACCGGTCGCTGTATACGAAATATTTCGTGGCGAAAACTGGATATTTTGAATAAATTGATGGAATTCATGAAAGAGAACAGACATATTCTAAGTCAAAGTAAGTGCATTCAACCCTTCGGAGGGAAAACTCTGCGGGTATTTGAAATTATCTAACATTTTCACAGTGGTTCACAAGAATTTCCTTATTACATACGAAAACTTGATTTTGTACCCATCAATTTCTATTTTAGCTCATATCTGTCTAGGCCTGGGCAGACTAACGGTATCTCAGCCCACCCGCCGTCTGTTACTGTTCGGTACTCCGCTTGAATCGGGTTCGTGCTTTTATTGATTTATTCGTAGCAGCAGTTTTGATTCAGGCAGCACTTATCTGAAATTAAACAGCGCACATGGAACCCACGGTTTTCGCACAGAAAGTTTCTGCACAATCGACGGAAGCGGACGGACAGTAATCTTATCTCGAATTTCATCCACTTAGGAGTATAATAATTGAGCAGTACAAAAAGCCTACGTTATCCATGGAGTAGTATGTCAATAACAACACTATTTTTACTTATCAGCCTTCAAACTAGACAATTCGCAAAATTAAATTCGCGTTAAATGCAAAAGATACCACTGAAAGTCAACATGACAAAATTTTAAAGTGTCTCTTTTGAAACTTTGCAATATTCTTACGAAGTTAAACATCGGTCTAATGCAGTGGTTCTTAACTTTTTTGGTGGTACCGAACCCTACAAGTTCTATACATGCATTCATCGAACCCTTCGTAGTTGTAAAAATAAAATGTGTTTTTCGTTCCAATTCAAAGCATATGTATATAACTATATACTATATAAGTGCACAAACTGTCTCATGTATCATTTGCAGTCAAAATCACTGTGTTGAAAGAAAAAACAACACAACATGAATTTCACACATAAACAAACACGAAATGAATATTTACCGCAAATCAATGTGACAGTTGTTCTTGCCCCAGCGACAATTTCAGGAATGCACGGCTTCGTCTTGGCAAGTGCCACTCTCATGTTGTAACAAACGGTATAAGAATCTCGAGGGCTTTCTTAGCAATAAGAGGGTACGCAACGACTTGATGACACCAAAACGTTGAGAGCTTTGTTGTTCTGAAGAGTTGCTGTTAAACCTGGCTCTCCTGTAGTTCAATGATTTCGTCCAGGTATTCATCATTGACATCTGCGGTCGCAGCACGAAACGTGAACGGCTCTCTCGCCCATGCTGGATATGATTTTCTGGTGAAGAAGTATCCGTCGAGAGACTTTTCGAGCTTATCCAAGTGCATTGTAATTGCTTGCTACAGTTCCCTGGGTACATAAATGTCTCCGATATCGGAAATGTCTTCGATATTACTTACACGATCATCCAGCAGGTCAAAGTTTGCAAAGTTATCATTCTCTGTTCTTCGTTTTCATAACGGTAGCTTTTTTGAAAAGACCAAACGCCCACTACTCAGCCGAACAACCCACTATAGGCTACCAATCACGAGATGCAACATACAGACAATAAAATCGATCGATCAAACTGTGACAGCGACATGTAACCAACTTGACCTCATTGCCATGTGCCTGGACCAAGCGAACGCAACAATGTTCACAGCCGGCCCAGCTGATAGGACGAATCTCGACACGCAGAATTGTACTGAAGTCACGTGCAAATCATATGAAAAACAGGTGAGTCCCATGGCGCGTAAAGTAATGACGTGTTTCCTGGATGAACGGAAACCTCTGAAGATTACCTTCTTGACCAGCGCTATGGCCGAAATAGTAAGGTCGGAATGGAAAAAAGCAAAACGAACACTGTCCAAGGATGTTAGACTTAGCCTACCCAAACCCAATGTCAAACCGTCGAACCCCAGAAAAGGACTCACCGAACCCCTAGGGTTCGATCAAACCCAGGTTAAGAACCACTGGTCTAATGTTTATAACGGGACAGTAAAATAATCTTCTCATGGTATCCTATATAAACATGGTTTTGAACGGGTCATATAGTTACTGACGACAATCTGCGTCTTTCAAAAGTCCGATTTCCATAGGTAAAGTTATCTGACTCAAATAAATACAATTATGGCATTCGGTAGAGTGAAGTTTGTTCACATAATTTGTAAACACCTAAATGGGTCCAAATGATACGGAAAATAATAAATATGTAGACCACTGCTTAATTAGTCCACTTTATGCAAATGTATAATAACTAAATGATTAGTAACAATTATACTTCTAATTTAAATTACTCCAACCGTTCACCGAGTCTTTCAACAAACTTGAAAATCGTACCAGTTGATGAATGTAGTGCTGTGTAGCTAATATAATCAACCCTTTCGTTATATTAGTTTAGTGTAGAGACCATAAAGTTTATAGCTTGTTCACAAATTGTTGACGTTACCCAGGCAACGCTTTCTATTGCTCTTCTCCCAGCAATAAAAGATGACGGCCGACTTTTATTTGCAATAATACAAGATTAATGACGCATATAAACAGTGTCAATGCAATCAGCCCAAGAAAGAGTGATTTCAACCAGACCTCGTAGTTTAAACAGTTGACTTGGTACAAAACTGATGAGCACGTCGCACGTACGTCTTAATTGACGCGACGTGTTCTCCAGCCGTAAACATATTATGCTAACATTTATTATTATCAGTTTCCAGCTTGTTGGATGAACTATTTTGCCCTAAGGTTGAATATCAATTAATATCCAGCAGTTCGATAGGCTCTCAATGCTCTGCAATGCATAATGGTCCATTATTTACAAAGGTGTAGGCAAAAACTTTTATTTAACATTAATGAAGTATTTTCGTGCTGCGTGATACAGGGCTTTGACTTACGCGTTGAAGTCCATCAATTAAACACAAACAAAATGCTGTTTCCATCGCTCAAGTTAGCGCAACGGTAGTCCGCTCCATATTATTGGCGGGAAGGTAGTCTTTCTATACTGCCATGAATGTACGATTTGACCGAACGTCAACCTCAGGTTGGTTTGAGGCCTGTTTCCCTGGAATCAATGCTAGCAATGTGGCATGATAATATTATTCGCACACATTCCTATCAACTAATGGCAGGAACAATAAACATGATGCTGAAGTGAATATTCATGTTCGGTTATTCATAAATTTATATTACAAAGTATGCAGTATAAATACTCTCGAACTCGCATCGTTTCCAGCACACGATGTTGACAAAAATTAAAGAAATGGTGGGCTGAAGAAAAGTACGTTCGAATTATATCTGCGTTTGATTATGAATCACTTTCTGTTATCAGTAATATATAAAGTGGATCATGCGTTGAGCGTCTTATCAAACGTGACAATTGTTTTGCGAGTAAGGTGTTGGTCGAAATAAATAAGTAAAAAATTGTACACATTAAACTGCAAAATGTTTTAATACATATTTAAACATCCAAATGTAATGAAATTTGACTTGCGGCTGCGAACATATATAAGCGCATGTTGTAACGAGTGGGAAACAGGAACATTAGGAATTTCGTCTTGTCAATGCGAAAACTAAACACAATTCTGCGTGAAACATTTATGTTGCACTTAAAAATATAAAAGGCTTCAAAATTTATGATGTTTTTGCGTGAACAAAAATTTAGTTTCACCTATTTGAATTTAACAGCAGCAATAAATACACTATTCTTCCTAATAAATAGAGGCTTCCTATTTGCACATGATTGACAATAACATGCTCGATTATCAGTAGGAATCAAATAAAGTTCACCAAATATCAGGTTTCTCACAATAATACGGAATCACTTCATTCGTAATAACGATCCATCCAAGTTTTATTAAAACCTTTAGAGCTTATTTTACGTTAAGGTACTTTCTTGGTTAATCAAGTAAAATCTGACGAAAAGATGTGTTCAGCAAACTACGTTTATTCTTGTTCGTATGTATAAAGAACAGGTTGCCCCGTGAAAGCCCCATCATATTTTTTTAATGAACACAATGTAATTTTTTGGTTATTTCCCAATAGAAACGACTTGTTAATCCAAGTAATTATTCTGTTCAGATCTTACTACAGACGCATTGTTTTAGCGTTAATGACGGCCTTGAATCAAATACAAAGAAAAACCTGGATTGGATCAAGTTACCGAGCGATTTAAACGGAAGGATTGAGAAGTTTACTTTCCGCAATACCAAAATGCGCAATTCGCGACTTAGATGAGACGTCGTGGACACAAATTTTATACGTCTAGTGAAAAAATGCTATCCATTTTAGTAAAGTAATATCTGCATATAATACTGCCAGAATTGCAATTAAAGGAAAATGGGTACGCGATCAAACGCAGCAACCAAAACATGTCAAATAGCTTGCGCTAATGCTCACACGGCTTAGAGAGTTGGAATCAAACACCTATTTTTAGTGAAACATTCTTTTTGCGAAACAAATTGTTTATTTAAGCAAAACATTTTTGAACAAATTAGCCACAATCCGTTCAATATTCTTTCCGATTACCCATGCTGACGTAATAGAACTATAGTTGAATTGAAAATCGCACCTTCTGGCTTTAATAATCTTTGCTTCCGATTTATTGATTCTGTTTACGGTATTTCATAAAGCAAGCAATACCTATGAAACGTTAAAAGATGAATCAACAGAAAATCTAGGTAACAGCGTTCTATAAACGCTCCAGAAATTGAAACATTGCGCTAGTATAAATAACAGTGAATCAATTTGGTGATATCCACGTTCTGCTGTGCACACGGAATCTAAATGTACGGCTAACGCCTCAGCCATTCAAACAGAATATAATCAGATGTCCAGTTGAACATTGATCGATGGTAATAGTAGTTAAAACGATAAAGAAAGATTAATTATTGGCGAATCTTAAATTAACAAATAGCTATGAAAATTGAGTTTATCATTGCGTCATAATAAAATGATAATAATCATGGTGGTGAATCAATTTGTATATAACCTGATTATCAGCGGAATAAAATAATTAAATGAAACCATATCAATAAAAATATCTATATTATGAATAATAAAAACGGTAATGAATAGAGAATGAACATGAGGATTTCAATTTCTCTGACGCAAGTCAATCGGTAATTTTGTTGGCATTTGAATGCCTGGTATTATAATTTAGACATGAGACGATCTGACGATTGATTTAAACACATTTTTTAGTTCAGTTCAGTTCAGTTTGCACAGGACAGTATGTGGCTGACAAGCCAATCGAGCGTCCAGAATTTCTTTCGGTGGAAAGCTGCGGAGAAGCGCCTACCACTGCCAAATTATTTTGGTCTCATTTAAATTCGATTTCTCGTAGTGTTTCCACTTACTTGTATAGACGATTGTGGGTCTACTTAATGAAATCAGACTTTCGAAGTGTCTTTTTGACGACGATGTCCTTTTCCTGGAAGATTTTTCATTTAAATTTAATTATATCTTTTCAATTCATGTAAATTATTATAGCCGTTGTTTGATTCATTAGGCATTCAAACTAGGAAAATTATTGGGAAATCTATTTGAGCTCGGAGGGTTCGAAAAAAGGATAAAGCTGTTTAATACAATTGGATATATGCATAAAATTTAAAGAAATCGTGCATTCCTGTTTGCGTCCATGTGGTAAAAATGAAGAGCAAAAGTAATTTAAACTGTGAAATAGTGAGTGGATATTTCGACCGGAAATATGTGTGGTTAAATTTGCATTTCCAGTTTTTTGTATAAAATGGAAGCAACAAGGGATTCCGATAAACCGGAGTCAGCACAGAATCGTTTATTATAAATGATCGTAACGACTGTTAAAAGATAATTTCATTTGGATAGGAAAAGATTAGTGGCGGTAAACTGTTCCACACTGAGCATACAAGGACTGCGCAAAAGTTAAGGCGACAATTTGATGGAGAATTTGGGATTTGGAGGGCCAAATTGTGAGTACTTGTCGTGAAATTTGAACAAATGTTATAGAGATGTCTGAGTGGGTGTTACGCTGTATAGGTTATTTGGTATGTCCTGATTACGTAAGATCTGGTGTGCCTGCGCTCTAGGGTGCCCCACTCAAATCTAGTCAGTCGAAGCTCAAATGGTAGATTATGCAATCCAGTTAGCATTTTAGTTGCTTTCTGCTAAGTCCACTCAAGTAGCCATATGCCTTTTCCCATCCCTATTGTCCACGCTAGTGCTGTATAGTCTAAAACTGTATGTGTGTATGTATTGAGTATCTTTGACAGTGAGTCTTATAATTTCTCTAACTAAGTCGAGTAGACTGCATGCACACTCCAGACTCTTTATAAAATTTAAGAACACGGAGATGCCTAGATTATTTCCACGATATAACCCACTCAAACCTGTCACTGTCAAGTAAGTATGAGAACTGGAATTTATGCGCAAATTGCAACATTTAGTTCTTGCGGAAGATGATGGGCAGGATTTGTATCAATAAATCATTGGTGTACCTTATTTTGTTCAGCTTTTGAAACTGGGTAAACCTTAACAGATTCGATCGTTATCCAAATTTTTGCGTCATAGTTGGACAGAACAAGATTATATTGTTTGAATTGCGGTAAATTTGCGATAGTATTTAACCGAGTACTGAACATTGTGCGACACCGATTGTGGCGTCAAAAGTTTGGCTGATTTCGCTATCTATTCTGATTTTCGTATTGTGTTCTGACAGGTAACTTATGAGGCAAGAACGTATATTTTCAGTGAGGCCAACATCCTGCAGTTTCTGGAGTAGTAAGGAGCGATATAATGCTGTAGGAAACACTAAAAGGAGCGTCACAGGGCAGGAATTAACCGGATCCGAATGACTGCTACCTCCATAGATTGCTTCAGTTTTCCAGGCAACTGGAACGACTTACATATTTAGTAAGTGCTTAGTGGGCCGCAAAGCTCTAGCTCACATGACTTGAGGATATCCGGTGTTATTACGACTTTCACAATGGATTTGATAACTTTTGCACTGCGTAAGTGCTTTCAAGGTAATTCAATTTTAATCAAGCTTTTTAAAAATCTAACAAGCAATGAGCCGACCATTAATCATAGAATGGTAAAAATTGAATAATGGCTGTCGTTTCGTCTATTTTCATATCGATGTATTTCTAAAGGCTAAAGCAGTGGGATACCAGATTTGTCAGATTGATATGCCTCTGGCTTAGCATATTGTGTGCGTTGCGAAGGCTAAATAATACAACCCTTCTGAAAATTCTTATCATTAGATGCCCACCTGAAGCCGCACACGAATGCTAAAAACAATATAAGGTGATCACTCATCCCCAGATGACTATGATACGGTCCTGACACAACTGTTGTTGATTCCCACTTCAGAATAAAATTTAGTATTGATGATTGGCTGCGGTCTGTCTGACGTATGATGTAATTGATGTTATCGTGCAAAGGAATTGTATAAATATATCTCGCGGAATTTATAATTATGTGATTGCTGTTTCTGTAGCATTTTTTTGTAAAGATTTGGAAGTTTAAAATCACAAATCATGAATCTTTCAGTTCAGCTCAGATTTTCGGCGTAACGCCTTATTTCTAAGAACATGTCGTCGTAAGCATTGAATGAGTTGGCAAACAATAAATTACAATCATCACTCTTATAGATTGATCGATCGATTTTTGTCAGTGTTTTGGATACCGTGTAGCGGTCACACATATTGTTAACTCAGAATAAGTTGTTCGGTTATGTGATCGGCGTTTGGTTGAAGAGCGATGTGGCCGCTTTCAGCCCCTTGATTCCGTTATTTAGCAAATAATGCGCTATAACTCGGTAACCACATATTGTTGAACACGGAGTCAGTTAACGAAGAGCGTAGCTGGAATTGGTGTTTGCAATGATTACAAATCCGTAGAATAGTTAGCAGTGAGAACGTCTTTGCGTGCGTGAGCATACTGAGATATTTAGGTTGAAACTGAAACTTACTTTCTAAGGCTTTAAAGTACATCATTTATACCCAAAGAAAATGCTGCCTTCATCGCATAAGTTAGCACAATGTTAGTCCACTCCATAATAATGGTAAGAAGGTAGTCATCCTATACTGCCATGAATGCACGATTTAACCGAACGTCAACCGCAGATTCGCTCGGAGCCTTGTACCCTGTAATCAATGTTAGCAATGTGGCATGAAAATATTATTGGCAAAAATTTCTATCAACTAATGGCAAAAACAATAAACATGTTGCTAAAGTGGATACTCGTGTTCGGTTATTCATGAATTTATATTCATAGGTATGCAATATAAATACTTTCGAACTCGCGCCGTTTAAATAAAAAAAGAAAGAAAGAAATTTATTCTTGGATATTCAATCCACTTGATGTTGAAAAAATTAAAGAAATGATGAGCTGAAGAAGAGTACGTTTGAGTTGAGCCTGCGAGCGATTATGAATCACTTTCTGTTATAACGTGTCAACTGTTTTGCGAGTACGGTGTTGGTCAAACAATAAAGTTAAATATTGTACACATTAAATTGCAAAATATTATATTACATATTGAGACATCCAAATGTTATAAAATTTGACTTGTGGCTGTGAGCATATATAAGCGCACGTTGTAACGAGTGGGACACGGTGCTGTCTCTTTTTAACGTACAAAATATACTGTAAGCTCATGCATAAGTTTTTATGCTCATAGAGTTCATCAAAATTCAAGATTCTCACAATTATTAGGAATCACTTCATTCTTGATAACGATCCTTCCAGGTTTTATATTACGGTCAGATTAGTAGACGGACAGTTTCAGACCAAATGAACTGTACCAATTTTTAGCATGCTGCTTCAATTTGAAAAAATGCTAGGGGTCCAGTCATGTTCTCAAATGTTTTTTTTAAGTGAAGCCTATTTCTGTAGAAGTTAAGCGTTGCGCCTCCGCCCTTGTCGACATGTACGTCAGTGCTGTGGTTGCGCAAAAAAGCCTGTCTTACAGTCTTACGGATGCCTTTTTATTCTCGTTCTTCGTGAAAAATCTGGGGTGTGGTTAAGCCGACTTCACTCATTGCAGTAAAATGCACACATTTCATTAAACATCAACAAAAACACTTCGCAGCTATCTGATTGATATATTTTATTTTTATTCCTTCTGATTTGTGTTTTATTCACACAGGAATTCATATGGTGGCCCAATAATTTGATTTAAGACACACCAAAAATGCATTTCTAAAAATTCACTACAATTACATATTTAGACTAGCGTTTAAGGCATGTCAGTAAACGTGAGAATGTTCTGTTGATATCGAGATTAAGACCAAATTGTCATCGATGAACAAACATTTAACGAAAATCTGATATATACCCTTAGGAAGGTTCGATGAGCGATTCGGAGTACAAAATGCAATTCATAAAATTAAAGAATAGTAAAAATTTTTGGAAATGTTGTTTTCAGCTTGCTTGTTTTTATTTTCATTTTTGCGCACGGTACCAATTCTATTCAACAAGACAGATTTTCCGCTAAATGAGCTATAAATTCTTGCATATTGTGCTAAGAATATCTATCTCGGAAAGTGAATAAATTGAGTGCTCCATAATCCGCGCAAAAATGCCTATGCTTGGTCATATACAGCCATATAGTCCATGGTTAATTTGATGCGGTATGTTGTGGTGGTATGATGATTTGCTCAATATCATGTTCTATGACAAGTTGATTTTGTCGATCAGTTTCCGTGGTCTAACAACGTAGGAGACCAGTGTGATGATAAGAGAAGTTATCTTCTAAGGTTTACACACTTTAAGAAGTTCCGCTACTAATTCATTGTTAAGCTGTTGGTAGAATTTCATGCAGTTGGCTTGAAGGGGTGGATACTAATATTACCTAATAGTGTTAAGGTTGATTGTGTTATCGTTTGACCATCTTCTGCTTATATCTAACGCGTGTTTGAAATTGTACAATATATCCACATTGGGATCAGAATTCTTACGTCTGAAATAGTGTATATTCAGTAGAATGTGCTTTTCCAAACCGAGGTCTACCGCGAGACATAAGTCACGATTCAAGTATCCTTTATTGACTAAAGTCTCGCCACTGACTTATAATTGCGTTCGTGTTGTGAGTTCCACTGCGTTTCGCTACGGTGTCTACCAGGAAGCGAATATTGTTTGTGTTGTAAGCGAGATAATTAGTTTCGGAAGGTTGTTGATGTAGACCCAAAAGAGAACCGGACCAACTACAGAACCTTGTGGGACACCGCTAGTGGCTTCGATTTTCCCAGACATCACACCATCGATACGAACAAGAGGGCAACTTCTCAGCCAGGTTAGTAGCCATCCATTAATTCCAACATCTTTCAGCTTGCTAAGGAGTATAGAATGGTCCACGAGATGAAACACCTTCGATATGTCCAAGTAACACGCATGCACACAACCACCATCATCTACTGACTGCGTCCATTGTCTCCAGTAGGTTGGTCAAGCCAGAACGAGACTTCTAAATCCACGTTTCTCTATGGACACCAAGTTTTGGGCTTCGAGATGACTCACAATTCCATCGCACACAGTTAGCTCCATAACGTTTGAGATCACTGGAATTAGTGTAACAGGGCGGTTTTTAGCTAGGTCAGAACGAGTTCAACCTTTGTAGATGGGTGTTATGATTCCTCTCTTCCAGTCAGTCGGTACAACACTTTTCCTCAAAGAGTGATTATCCAAATCACAAAGTGGTTCGCACAATTGTCTTCCGCCTAAATTTAGGATTGCTGGTGTGATTTCCTCAACTCCCAAGGACATGTTGATACTCAACCTGCGTTGGTAGTGCTGCATTATATCAGAATTGATTCATATATCGCATATAGTCTTCGCACAATTGATGCTGACAATTCTGATTGTTGTTAGGCATCCTTAGGGGTGAAAAATTGTGAATAAAAACTAGCCAGAGCGTTGGCGGTTTCCAGGCCAGAATCAGTTAGTCCGTTATCTGTCATGATCGGAAAAAACACCTAGTTTCAGCTTTGTAGTGTTGTTAACATTTTGATAAGGCAGTCTGGGATTTCGCTGCATTCTTACTCCCAGTTAAAGCTGGTGATATTTTTGTCCACCCGGGTGGCATTCGTGAATCGCGAAAGCTTGCCAGGTCTTATAAGTTCTGGCTACCTTGTGAATATCCCATGACAAATTTCGCATTTTAAACCATTTTCAAGTTTGACTGCGAATTCTGAAGTGTGGTTTTTTGCTACTATGTTTTAGAACATATTTAGAATTGTAATTTGTCACGTTGATGATGTAATCTGTCACGGTTGTGCAATGCTAGTCCGGATCACTGAAATTTATATTATGTTCATCGAAAGCTACCGTTGTTTCCATCCAACCAATGTAATCCACTTTCCTAATTTGAATTTTTTGGTTTACAATTCCACTGTCGTTGCACAAGTATTTAAAGATCAGAACGAGGTGGTCTCTCCGAACCAGCGCACGGATCTCAGTTGCAAATTTTGTTGTCGTGTATAATCGAAAACATGATTATACAAGGAGATGTACTCGAACAGTTCGCGAAATTTGTAGTCTAGTGATCAGCGTGGATGATATACTCGGTTATATAGTTGAGTCAGATTAAAGTCTTCCATAAGCAGCCATTGCGAATTGCACTCTTTGCGGCGTACTGCATTGCTTTCAAGAGTTTTTCGTTATGCGCATCCAATGATGATGGTGAAAGGTAACCTACACCAACGACGCAACTGTCGCCTAATTCGAGCTTCAAGTTGCACTATAAACTATCATCCAGATCCAGTTCAGTGTCTGTAACTACCGTACTTTATAAACGTTCGTGGTAGTAAACAGTTACTCCACCACCTGTTCTTAAGCAGTCTCTCCGAAAATGGGTCATTTTTGGAATAGAGAGCTCGCGATCGCTCACGTGAGGCTGGAACAATGTCTCAGTTATTGCTATGACGTTAAGTGAGTGCTGATTATAGAGATTCTTTGGTTCCGCTAGTTTGTTTACGAGGCATTGTATTTAGGCAATTGATTGTGGTTTTCGTATACAGTGGTGGAGCTGAAAGTTCGTCTATTTGTCCGACCATTCGAGAGTCGGACATCGGTCGTGTTTTGGGATTGCCACAGGATTTGTAATCGCAGTCTCGTCTAATTGTAGAAGCCGTGGTTAATTGAGCGGTTTCGGCGTAGAATGTCTGTGGTCACTCATTCTGACATCCTTCGGGAGATTCCTGTGATTTGCTTTCCAGTTGGCCCTAATGGATTTCATCATACCTTTCGTTGAAAATGTTATTTTTAGAGGTTTTGGCCCGTCACCTTTATAGTTTGGGGACCGAGGTATTCTAAAATTCTCCACCACGACTGACTCGTGATCTCCGATGATGTTGGCAAAGTAGAGCCAATGTTTGTAATCGTTGTGCTTTATTCTACTCCCCCAATCAGTGCTATTGTGTTCGGGAAGAACGAGAAAAACAACAATGCGTTGGTCTGATTTTTCCCATTGTTAAAATTAGCTTTTATCTCCCACTACATAATATCAGCATGTATGCGATATGTAGTATGTGAACAGGTACGGAGCAAGTATGAGTGTAAAAGAAAGTCTTCCATCCCTTCTCGGCTTTAAAGAGTTATTTGCAGTAAACGCAGTTCGTCAGGATGAGGAGAATTGGGGTGCCAACTTAGGCAGGTTATTGAATCCGGCAGTATCCAGCTCATATCCATCACTGATCACAGATGGTACCAATTATCAATGTCATGAGTTCTTCTACTTGAGAAATGTGTCACGGATGTCTCCGGCACATTGGTGCAGATTAAACCGAGATTCATTAAATTTGTTTTCATTTAAGTATTAGTTTTGTTGATTAAGGAATTCTGCTGCTAGACAGTCAGTAGATGCCCATTCGACTTTTTAAGCTGACTATCATCTTAGTCACAGTTAGCGTTTGCATTCAAGGTCTATTATCGCCGAGATCGGTACATCAAAGCAACTGCTCAGATTCGTCTCATCATGTGCACCAATATGAGTAATCTAAGTGAAATTTATTACGTTATATTACTTTTTAGGTGTTCTATTGTTTGTATCATCTGCAACCTCAGACGCGACTGCCTGAAAGAAACTTCCAACGTGTATGTATACATTCCATTTCAACCTATATATTTTAAACCATTACAGCTTTGAACATTGAACACATGCATCGAAGTAAACTATGCGTCTTGTCCCCATGGATTTACATGTGCCATCCAACCGAATAAACACAGTTTCTGCCCTATGAATTTTTACCTGAATCCTGAAATGCTCGGTAAGCAAACACATTCCGTTTATACTACCTGTAATATTCGTAATTCTCATATTATCCATTGGTTTTTGTAAATCTATATGCTTTTGACCATTAATTTGAATTGAATTTAATTGAATTAAACAAGAAAGGTGTAGTCTTCTTTTCGAGCAATCCAGAATATAAGATTTGCTACACGAAACTCAGTAGTCAATATGTAATGGGTTTCAAGTGTTTTCAGGATTAAATATAAAGTAGCGTCTATATTGATAAAAATGTGAAAAAGAAAAGAAAAAAATGCGGCGTTTTGTGAATAAAATATTCACGGTGCAAAATTTTCTATAGGGATTTGCTGATACATATTATCCTAATGTTACCTCGAAAGAATAATTCGCCGTTTAATGTGGCTATGAAAACTTAAATATTGGTGATTGGATGTCAATATGTGAATACCAAAATATAAATATAGGCAATGCTTTCAGAAGCATATATCGCATCATAAATTAGGAAAATTTGATATAATTAACTGTTACATTTACCATAGTTTTATTGAGTTCGTTTTATCGTTTGTTTTTATCACACTGGAAAGAGATTTGCGTGGCAAAATTTCGCTGCATCTTAGTCGTCATTCTCTACTGAATGTAATTTAACATGAATTTATTTTCGGGTAATCCTGCCTGATTAACCTTCTTAGATTTCCTAAGACTACCACTCAAGGGCTGGACGAATGAAATCCAATCGAAGCCTTACACATAGATTTTAGCAAGGCTTTCGTTTCCGTGAGGCACCGCAGTTTAGCGATCGAGATAGCAGCAAAAGACATACAAGGTAATCTACTTGCTCGTATAAACCATTCCTTTCAGGTAGGACATACAGATTTCGGGTAGGATCCACGTTGTCCAACCAAATATACTTGATCAGTGGAGTACCTAAAGTTTCGATACTCGGTCCTTTTATATTCCTGATTTTCCAAAAGGACAAGTGTCAATGCTTCCTTTATCCGGTTGATGTGAAGTGCATCGGATCAACGGATGAAGATACCTTGATGCACTAACTTGAGAGGGTCATAAACGGATCATACTAGTGGGACCTCCTACTGAACCTTATTAGGAACAAAGTCTTGTCAGCACTGGTGAATAAGATTTCGGACCGGGTGTCTCTATCCATAGTGTGTTAAGTATTTGTGATTACTTGTTAGAGCTGACTACAAATGGTGATACCAATGTGCCATTGCAGGTCAGCGTGCACGCAAAGTTTTTTTGGCTGAAATCAATACTTTTAAGAAAAAGACCTGATGTATTCCTGCCAATTTACGAGGCATTCATTCCGCCGCATCTTGAATATTGTGGTGAGGCATGGTATCCTCACTACAAAAAGGACATCGTTCGACTTGAAAGCTTACGGCGTCTTGCAATTCGCATCATTTAGTGAAATTCACGGATAGAAACATCGTCTCCATATTGCTCAGCACTTACTGATTTCAGATTACAGTCTTTAGCCAGGGACTACAGACTATGAGGAAATTGCTCCAAACTTCGGTCACTTTCTTCTCCGACAGTTGATAATACACGGCGAGCGAATATATCATTTATAAGTTGAATGTATACGTTTTTTTTAGTATAATCAAATCCTAGTCAAATGTTGGGCTTTAATTGATATGTTTGAATATATATGGCTAGACATATTATATGATTGTATCGAGTTTGTTCGGCTTCGAGGAATCGGTTGATGAGAGAAAATTCTTAAACATTTAGTACCAATGTTTCTACTTTTCACGTCAAACAGTCATTCTACAACATTGTTGGTTTCGGTTCTGTACAATGTGACTAGTAACATCCACCGCTGCATAAATATCAGGAAGGTAATTCTCTTCTCAAAAGTTTCGCATATGCAAAAATTCTGATAACGTTAAACAGCAATACTGAAAGATATCACCACTATTAATTTTTTAGGGTTCCGTGATTCAGTTGTAGTAGTATGATTGCTGCAAAACGTCCCACGAATGTAACAGAAAACGCATAAGACAGTGAAGATTTTTTCGCGGTAGACCAATCGTGTACAACGGCAGAGAAGAGGATGTGGAAGGGACACTCATTCGGTTCGACACAAGTTCCTAATCAAATCTTAACGTGTTGGTAAATTTTTGTGCGTTGGCGTTCACCGCACGTTTAAGCCAATTGCCATATTTCTGTCGTGAGTTTTAAGAATGGTCCGGACCGCATCTGGAGTAATCTTTATCCTGAATACTCCATATAATTGCTATGCACTTTTGGTAGTTCACCATTTTCAACGTTATCAGGTAAAAAGTATATGTATGAGTTCTGATTTTATCCACAACTCTTTTTTAGCTGGCCTCTCACCGTACTGGTGAAGAGAATTTTCTTTATATTTTTTCAGCATAATTCTTAACCAGGTGCTTCCTAAATACAACCCGAATAATCTCTTTGCCTCGCGATCGTCAAGATTCGAGATTCGAAATTCAAAATTCAAGATTTATGGTTAAAAAAGCAAATTTCTGTACAGTACCATAGGATATACGTATAAAAAATTAAAAAATCGTTACTTGTATGATCATATCCATGTTCTTCATAGGTGGAGCAAAAATAATTCCCAATGGCGACACAGACTGAAGGATAAGTATCTTTGGATGAACGGTAGTTTCGTGCGTTAAAAAATATAGACATCAATAGGTAGGGGCCAATGCAGTAGTTCTCAACATAAGGTATTGTAACATTTGTTTAAAGATGTGCTCGTTTGCTGAGGTAACAATATCTGTCGGCAAGCTATTCCGCAAAAAGCATACACGAACAGCGAAGAAGTGACGGCGACAATTCAATCGTGAAAGTGGGATTTAAAGGTTCAAAGGGTGGCTGCGTTTGGGGACAACAGAAACAAACTTGAAGAGGTGTTTGAGAGGGTGGGATTTCGTGTAGATGATTTGATATGTCAGAGTGAGTTCGTGTATGATACGTCTGCTCTCGAAGGTGCACAGTCCAAGTCTGGTCGGTCGCTGTTCAAAGGGTAAATTATTCAATCCGGTAACCATTTTGGTGGCATTCTGATAAATTTGGCGAGGATATCCAAAGCACAATGAGACAAAAACGTTTTGGCAGTGGTGGTTGCTTCTCTGCAGCTTTCCACCGAAATAAATTCTGAACGCTCGATTGGCTCGTTCAATAGTTCAATACTTTAATAGTTTTTTGTGGTGTAAAAGCGTAGCTAAAAAATGACCACATTTTGGTATGTGCAGTATGGTGGAAATAAAATAGTGAAAGTCATCTGTACGGGGACGGGGAGGCCTTATAGCAGGCCACACTCGCTTTGGAATTGCGCCTTCCTTATATTGCGAGGCGGTAGCAGGAGAATACGGAGGCATCGGGGTGGCGTTAGGCCTGGAAACATGTAAAAATGACAGGTGGTTAGAAAGGGAATTAACCTAGTAGTAAGGCAAGGAGGACAACGTACCTGAAAAATGAAGCTAGTACGCGATGCCGTGTAGTAGATCAGTGCTTTTTCGAGAACAACAGCAATCGGACAAACAAGGCCTCGAAGTATGTTGTTGTGGAGATCATTTAAATGAGCGTCCAGACTCCGTTTAAAAACCTCTACGGATGTTGCGGATACGACTTCCTTGGGTAGATTATTCCAGTGAGTACATATCCGGAGAGAAGAAATGCCTGCGACAGTTGAGGCGTGAGTGTTGGTATGAAAGTTTGAGTGAATGGATACGATGATGTGAAGTTTCACGATTAAGGACGAGAATGTGTTTACAAGGGTGATCAGTGGATGAGAGGATTTGGTGGGTGAGAATGAGGTCACCACGGAGCCTTCTGTATTTCACTGAAAAGTAATTGAGGAAGCGAAGACGTTCAGTATAAGGATACGGGGCCAGACCTCTGACAAGTTTGTGGCGCGTCGCTGCGGAGCCTCGAAAAGTCTTTGGGCCTTCAGTAAACACGGGCACCAAACTTGAACGGCGTATTCGAAATGTGGGCGCATGAATGCTTTGAGCAAAAGCGACAAACATTGAGGTTCAAATCTGCGAAAAACACGTTTGAGAAGACCAATCATGGTGTTTGCTTTATTGCCTGCTCTCAGGCACGTCGCCGACTGGCATGTTGGACTGCACGATAATGCTTGAGTCCCTTTCTATGAAAGTCGTCTCAATTGGGTGTAATACGAGGTAATAGCTTGGGCTAGAGTTTGTACGCGTTGAAATGACGCGGCATTTCTCTGTATCGAACGGTATGCAATTTTCGAGTGACCACACAATAAGCGAATTGAGGTCGTCCTGTAGTTGATCGATGTCGTGTTGACATGTGATGACTCTCCAGAGTTTCATGTCGTCAGCATACATGAGCGTGTGTGAATCAATGGCTTAGGGATAGGGTTAGCCCGAATACAGAGCCTTGAGGGACACCGCTGGGAATGCTGAAACGTGAAGAGAGACATCCATCGACGCGGACGCATGCGCGGCGATCTGATGAATAACTCTCAAACCACTGGAGCAACTGACCTGCAATCCCTAGAGAACGGTAACGGTGCATAAGCTTTGCAGATGATGAAAGCGGGTCAAAAAATGAAGCCAGGCATCTTCCACCGAAGTTAATGAGTTAATAATCCAATCTTGTTCATCAATGATAGTGTTCAGAGAGGCGTAGTTTGTCCGTTTACAGGAGTATATAGAGCGTGTATTTACCTTATCAGCCCAGTAAACTAGGTCGAAGTGGAGGAAGACATGATCACTGCGCCGAAGTGGGGGTTCCCGTTTGATATATTCAATCATTAATTCGTCATTAGTTAAAATCAAGTCTAGCAGTGAGGGCGAATGCTGCAAGTAAAAACGTGTTGGCAGCGTGGAGTGGTTGAAAAGTGGATGACTGTGGATTAAGTCCAGTAGTTCATTAGATAGAGGGTCGCTGGGATATGGGTCACAGAATAGGCGTGGTAAGTTGAAGTCACCCATAATGAGGACATGTGTGTGGAAAACAGTTAATGTGTGGTTCAGATCTGTCAGCAATTGCATGTCGCGAGCCGCTGAGCTAATGGGCGGACGGTAGATGACAACAATCAATATCGTTGAATAAACGGATATTTGCAGAGCGTCGGAAGATTGAAAACCATCTAATACTGAGCAGTGTAATGATGATCGAGTGTAAAGAGCTACACCTCCTCCTGCTGTAGGCCGATCTGACCGGAGGACAGTCATGTTAGTCAGCTCAATCTCACTGTCGAGGTGGCAATCACTCAACCAAGTTTCTGTGACGGCAAGAATGTGATAGGGGCAAGCGGAAGTACGTAGTCTGAGTTCGTTAATTTTACTAAGAAGGCCTTGAGCATTAGTATGGCCACATACCAGGGACTTCCGCAGAATAAGTGAAGGCTGATTTACATCTGAGCCGGTCGGGACACGACCGACTGATTCAGGTTTTTTGATATGTCAGTAAATGCGGGTTGTAGATTTGTCACTTTAGGATTGACGAGTGAGTCACCCTTGGTGCCCGTATTGGGCGATCTGGATACAACGGTCGGTATAGGATTACGGCATGGGTTGTCGGAATATAGTCGAACATTAGGTGGAGCATATCTACGAGTTGCACGCCAATCACTTAACGCAGAATTTACCATATAGGGATGTAAAAAACAAACCTTCATTAAGCGGGGAGAATTACCAGAGTATGTACCTGAACGAGGAAGACGGTAAATAGCGTTTGTGGTTATATCAGTACACTCCATGTGACTATGTAGGAAACGCCACTGATCGTAATCATGCTGTTCCTTATTAGGATCATTCGAACATTCGCTTTCTTGTACACCATGAATGATGATAGCTGATGGCTCTCGGCGCTTTGATTTAGAATCACGATTCTTTTGGCGCTCAGTCCATGGAACGCTCGGAAAGATCCTGATAATACTAGATTCACCGTGGAGTAAATAGGCAGACAATAAAACGTTTTCAGCTTGTTCACTTGTTTGCAAGTCAATACGTAAGAGACGGGCTTTATCGGCATGGGGGGAAGATGGATGTCGGGTTAATCGTGTTATACCAGAGGGATCTATAGCTGGGATTTTCATTTTCGAACACAAGTCAATCAACTGTTGTAGATCATGTTCACGTTTACTTTTGAACTGTGTACATGTTGACTCAGGTAGATTGGTGCAAATGACGGAGAATGTGTGAGGACGCGCGTTTTTGACTTTTGGCGGAGAAGTGTTTGACTGCTTTTTCTTTGAGGTAGTTGCAGTAACCGGGTCCTTCAGTGTAAGGTATGACGGAGGGGAGAGTGTACACCCAGGGTCACATTCAACATCAGGAACTACAGGCTGATCTTGTTGCCGGCGCAGAGAGGCGAGTTCTGCAAGAATACAGCGGACATCAGATTCAACTTCAGAAATCCTATTATCGACTGCTTGACGGGGGGTTGCACTTTTGGGTCGAGCTGGTGTTGAGGACAACTGTGGAGTAACTTGTGAGGTACGCATAGGACATGTCAGCAGAATAGATTCGCCATTATTCTGCAGAGATTCAAAATCAGGAAGGCATATCGGGCAAATGTATTTCAGAGAACAAGATGCCTGTGACCGTATTACTGCAGTTTCTTAGTCCGTAAGACGAGCTTCACAAGATAGATGCGTTTTCGTGCAGCACAAAGAGCAAGTGATAGACTTCGTTCTAGGTCCGACACGAGAGCCACACACTGGGCAAGAACAGCTCGAAATTGCAGGCATTTGCGGTTCTAACTGGAAGTCAATTGAGTCGAAATAGAGTATGAAATCACACAGCACTAGAAATTGCAAA
>JACCGJ010016748.1:0-20359 GCA_013407085.1 Atriophallophorus winterbourni | reverse complement strand
ACATTCCCGTTATTCCATAAGCTTTGAGATTTTTAATAAAAATGTCATGGTTGACTCTATCGAAAGCTATGGAAATGTCGATGTAGCAAGCATGTACAGACGCGCCTTCGTCAAGTGCCCTGGTCTAATCCTTTCTAATACGGTGGTATTTTTCATTCTTGTATGCTGATATTGAATCAGCGCGTGAGAGGAGCGGTAAAAGCAATGCGACCAAGCGAAGCATAAAGGGTTAATGTTTCCTGCGCCAGAGGACTTCTTTCCGTTTAGTTGAGAAAGTTCTCGCCCAACTATATATTCCTCGACATTCATTTCACTTAATAATTTCAAACGATGCGAATTTGGTCAAACTTGGCATGGAATAAAACACTTAGAATTGACGAGAATTGAGTAAGACCTTGCTAAAGGATTGGCGGTATCCTTGGCAGAGTGAGTCAATGCATTTGTGGTTTGCACAGAGAATACACCTGGTTTTATTCTTGATCGTTCATGATTCTCACGCACGTATCTCACAGAATCGCTTTCATGTTGCTTCCGTACCAAAATTCTGATGAGTTACCCACGAATCTCACATTTATACCTAACAATTTCTTAATTCCATTCAGAATATAAAAAACCGGTAGTTGTGGTTGCATTTGTGTGATATAAAACTCGAGTTTTCGTCAATCTTCGAATACAAATAATTTAGAAATGTATTGTAATATTAACCAGAATGTATGTAATTAAGCACTTGTGTGTGCATCCTGGAGACTGATATTTAAGGACTTTTTTCTGTTTGCTTAATCCCATCTGTGTACATAGTCTAGTCCATTCGTTGAGCTCATATGCTTGTCTTGCTGAAAAACTTGCATGTGTCGACTCCTGTACAATTGTGCAGATTACACTGAGAGCGACATCGATATCCGTTGAATAAGCGGTATTGTTAAATGTTTGAGGTTGATCGGATCTGCCAACTATTCGGTGGAGAGTCATGGCTAAAGGTTTCCCTATTTTATCAGATGAATACCAGGGTAAGCAGGGTTCACTGTGTTAATCTTCATTACACCCGGTTACCCAGTCACCGCACTCAGTTAAGGGAGCAATTATTGCGTATTTTTCTCATTCATTTTGCCGCCTTGAGAAACATCTATTTCGGGTTGAATTGCATTGGCAAGTGCATCTATCAAATGTGGTTTAAATGTTTCCTCGCGCTTTCAATCACAATTTTCCGAAATCTCTATTCGAGATTCCTACTTTGCCTGGGGATGATTTGTGGGTGTATCGCTAGGCTGTCTACTTTGGTTAGTGGTGCATCTTTGGTGATTCAATGCGACAACAAAGGATCCATAGAGATGATTTCGTTACTATGTCGCGTAAGACAGCATCTCCTATGAATGTAAAGAGAAAAATGAATACAGTCGACTGCTAGCTACCTCATCGATCAGCACCGGTGCAACCTGCTGGTGGTTCTGTGAAGAAGCTCCATAGTCTCAGCGTAATTTGCACCAACGTTCATGAAAAAAATGGTGCACTGTTCGACGACAGGAAGAAGCACGTATTAGCCGAATGGAGCAGATTTTGTGACATGATGAACCTGGTTCTCATAAACCCTCAGCTATAATTCGTTTGAGGCGACACCCGTAATAACACCATCAGGGTGATTATTTTATTTTTTATTTATTTATTTAATAGAAATAAAACGACCTGGAAAACATACTATTACATTCATACTTATTAAAAAGTGTTGCTGGCTCCAAAATCCATATTTTTGCTGATCTCCTATGGTGAGAATGCAAATCAAAAGCCACCGATCGGGCATCAGCAAGAAGTTTAGTATTCTTTGGTGTTCCTGAGTGTGCTGAAAATTTAGCACCTAATCGAACAGGGAATCACGATCGACAACAATGGAAGTTTATATCCGAAACTGCCAATGTAAATGAAACTGTCGCAATAGATACGTTCGGGATACCCAAGTCCATCCAATGCAAATAGGATGGACCCGGACCGCTTGAAGTCACCTTCCTGACTAGCAATATGGCTGACCTAATTCGAGCACAAGGGACTCGAAACAGTTGCAAGCTGCCAAGTGGTGTCAGAATGAGTGCTCCGAAAACAAATCACACCATCAGGGTGATCCGAGATTACTCAAGTTTGTATTGGAGAAAGAAGTCGACCTGGAAAACATACTATTACACTCATAATTATTAAAGATTGTTGCTGGATCCAAAATACATATTTTCGCTGATCCCCTATGGAGGGAACGCAAATCAAAAGCCACCGATCGGGCATCAGCAAGAAGTTTAGTATTGTTTGGTGTTCCTGAGTGTGCTGAAAATTTAGCACCTAATCAAGCAGGAAATCACGATCGACAACAATGGGAGTTTATATCCGAAACTATCTATGTAAATGAAACTGTCGCAATAGATACGTTCGGGATACCCAAGTCCATCCAATACAAAGAGGATGGACCCGGACCGCCTAAAGTCACCTTTCTGACTAGCAATATGGCTGATTTAATTCGAGCACAAGGGACTCAAAACAGTTGCAAGCTGCCAAGTGGTGTCAGAATGGGTGCTCTGAAAAGAAATAAGCTAGATACTGCTGTTTGAGCGGGGCCTTTGAATCGACCATGCTCAAATAACTTTTTCTACGCATTTTTTTATTTTTTTAAATCAACATGGAAATCTTTTGTTTTTTTAAACTTTTTAACATATTTCAATGTAATCGAAGGACGTTAGATTCCCCGCACGCTTTAAATGCTGTGCAAGTTTTAAAATATGAGGGATTTGCTGCGTCGATCAGAAAAATGGAAACGCAAACAAGTGCATGTGGATTTTTACAATTCGTCAATTTCCATCACAACGTTTAATACCATTGTAGACAAAATCGAAGCTTTTTTGGAATTGAATGTGACTGACAATCTCAAATTTTTCCAATTAAACTTGACTCTTCTTTCATATTCATTATTCGAATTGAAAACTTGTGTGGTTAAATTAATTTGATTCGCTGAAAATTTGTATCAACAAATGAATCCTTCTTCTTCTCTTCATCTTCTTAATATATCACTCGCAAGCCTAAGTCAAGTCAATCAATTAGCTCTCCAAAAAACGATCTATGTCCGACTCATGCAGAGTCGGAAAAATAGAAAAGACTTTGACGTCTCAGCTGTCAACTGTGAACCGTATTGAATTTATGTATACCAACCCTCAATCTTTGCCAAATATATCACAACTTGAAAGTGAAACTTTTCTCTCACATTGTTCATCATTGTTTACACATGAAACCAAGTTTCTCTATACCAACGTGCAGTGACTGAGAAACAAGATACACGAGTTTGATACTGTATGTTTACAGCACGCACCGGACTTAGTTGCAATTACCGAAACATTGTTGGAACCTCATTTATCAGACAATAAATTGACATTGAAAGGAATGTCTCTTCTCCATCAAGACCGTACGGGACGCGTCGGTGGCGTAGCACTTTACTACAAACAACAGTTATCATGCAGAGAAATTGACGATATTGACCTACGTGTACATGATACTCTTGGGTGCTCAATTAAGCTGACAACTGTAAAGGACTGCATTGTTGGCGTGATTTACCGGGCTCCAGGCGCAACTGACGAGCACAATGTTGAACTACTCCAGAAAATTCGACTTCTGGCTACCAGATTTCCAACGCCACTCCTAGTTATGGGAGATTTCAACCTTCCAAACTTGATGCAGAAAAACGCACCTTCGACGAATTCGCTCGACAATGCGTTTCAAGAACTGATTTTTGATATTTCTTTTTACAACCGCGTATTTGATATCATTAGATATATAGAAGGTAACATGCTATCCGTTCAGGATCTAATACAAACGAGTGAGGAACACGTCATCGAAAATCTCGGCTACGAAAGTCCATTGGGTTCTAGAGACCACCATGTCCTCTTATTTGATTATGTTTGTCAAGCCGAAAGAATGAATGACATCAACAAAACAAAACTAAATTGGATATTGGAAGTCTTCACAGTGCTCTTCGAACGATTTCTGACTGGAAACCAGACACAACGGACGTGCATTGTCCTTGGGTAAACTTCATCGAAAAGCTGTGATGAAATAAACCTACATTCCAGATTTGTGACAAAGACAACGAAAAAAACGATTAACCTTCACATTGAGAAGCCGCACAAGGAAGTGGATTAAGACACGCAACGATGCATGGAAAATCTATGCCCAGAATCCGATGCCATATAATTGATAATCTTATCGTCTGCTGAGAAAGAAGGTCACCTCTCTTATCACCGAGGACAAGAAGTCTCATCAGGCCGGACTACTGACCATATTTGTGCGGAACCCCAAAGTCCTGTACCAGATTGTTAACACCACATCAAAAATTAAGCCAGGAATCTCAAAAGTAGTAATACCTTATGGTCTAACTACGACTGCGTTCGAGGCTAGAGAAGTTATTGCACTTTACTACTGCAAAGATTTCAGTCCCAAGAAATCAACGCATCTTACGCTACATTCGATCTGCTTTTCCGATGAAATACTAAACGAAATCTCAATAAACAATGAGTGGGTCATGCTCAGGCATTTTCGTTTGAAGTCACCAGGAGCAATGAAATCACTCCTTTTAACCTCTAACAATGTGCATCCTCATTGTGTGGTCCACTATGCACGTTATTCCAAATTTCGCTCGAAAATAGTATCGGTCCCGCGGTATGTAAATCTGGTATCATCACACCAATCTACAAGGGCGGGAATCGATCAGACGCTGTGAACTATGGACCAGGTACGTTTTTGCCAGTAATTTCTAAAGTGCTGGAGAGTTTAGTAGCGGAAAAGATCACCCATCACCTCAAAACCAATAGACTGCTCGCGACTAAACAGCACGATTTCAGGAAATATCACTCATGTCTATCTAATCTCTTGCTCACCTTAAACGACTGTACTGAATGTGTGAACAATGGTTACTCCATCCACGCATGCTTTTTAGACATGTCAAAGGCTTTCGACCGCGTCAATCATTGTATTTTAATCCAGAAACTTGAATTGCACGGGATAACAGAAAAACGTCTTGATTAGCTTGAAAACTATTCACGCGACAGGAGTGCCCAAGTCAGAGTTGACGGCGTCTCATCGAAACCATTTAAAATTACAAGTTGAGTGCTCCAGGTTCCGCTCCTCGGACCGATTTTGTTTTTAATCTACGCAAACGACATTCGCGAGCGTGTTATTTTATTTGCAGACGATATCAAGCTTTAGGGAAGCATACGTACAAATGACGACTGTGAAATTTTGCAGAAGGATCTGAACAAATTGCACGATTGGTCTCTGAGAATCAAACTACCCTTCAACTTTCAAAAGTGCAAGGTGTTAAACATTGGAAAGACCGTGAACTACATCTACACTCTTGGGTCCCACCTACTCGTCTGGACAACTGAAGAGAAGGATTCGGGTATTTGGACCAGTTCGAGTCTGAAGACTTCACTGCAGTGCAAAGCGGTATACAAAAGGCGTCACAAGTATTAGCGTTATTGAAACGAATGTTCGGCAGATTCTCGAATCAGTCAGTTCCACTTATCATGAACAACTATCTGAGACCAACAATGGAGTACGCTGTTCAGGCTTGATCACCCTGGATTCAGAAAGACATCAATCTTTTGCAGCGTATTTACCACCGAACCAAAAAGCTTGTACCCGGACTAGCTGCTAAACCATATGAAGAACGTTTGAGGAGTCTCAATCTTTTCGACTTTCGCTGTCGTAGACTAAGAGGTGACCTCATACTGATGTACAACATTATGCACGTTCCTAACCATCCCTTGTCCAAACTTTTCACACGCTCGCCACCCCGTGCCAGTCGGAAACATGAACTTACAGTGCTTATTCCCACTTCAAGACTGAACTGTCGAAGATATTCGTATGCTGTACGTGTAAGCTTCACATGAAACACTCTCCCCTCCATTGTTACACACTCAGCCAACCTGGATATTTTTGAAGCTCATTTGGAGAAATACTTGAGATAAAACTCTAATTTTGATACGTTTTACACTACATGAGTTTCCCTGTTCTTCTTCTTTTATTGTATATAATTCATAACTCAATCCCATGGTTATTGTTAAGCTTAATGCTTTTTAGACCCTTACAACTTTGAATAACTTTGAATCACTTTGAATCACCAATAGCAATTACACAAGGTAACTAATCCATGTGGTGCACAATGTATGTTATCATGTTTTGACACATCCAACCTCTCCATTTAACCGGCTCGATTAATTGTATACAAGGCTCAGGAACAAAACTCATTTGCACTACAAAATATTAGTGCGCATGAAAATTGCTCATACACCAACATTGTTAATTATTTATCATTTCTTTCACCGTGTATTTCTACCAATTAATTCAACATTCGCGCATAGAAATTCCGGACTCCAATCTTGCGTACGGTTCCTCGTACTCCATGAAGTCGTTCAACCTAGGTAGTCCGAAAGAAGACTACGCGTGAATAACGGGATTAACTTCAGGGACGGAGTATAGAATTGCTCTGCGATTGAACGTGGCCAATACAACCGTATTCGGAAGCATGACGCAGGTGACGACTTTTCGACGAACACCGGGTAAGTTTCCCTAATTTCCGTTGTTATAACAGCTACGAAATGTATAATGCAAACCTACTATCTGCAACTGTATGTAGTTACAGCTGGATGCATATTGTTAACACGTAGGCGTTCCTAAATTCGAAAAATAGCATTTTCGGTTACATGTTTCCTGGAAATCTGCGTCTGCTATCTCTAGATAATTCGCACGAGTTATCTTTGAATCTTTCCCATGTCGGATTTAGGTTGGAAATAAATCTTCTTTAAATAAGACACAAACTATTCAATCACCGAGATCCGTTTTGATAACTTTGTAGAGGATTAAGGAGTGATGTCGAGGAGTGCTGTTTCTCAACTTTCGGGTGAGATATTAATTCCAACTCATTTGTTTAGCACTTGAACTAGAAGCTTCGGAGACTTTCGTGAACCCGTAATAATATGTGATTCGAAAGGATCGCGTGAGAACATTTCGAGGGAAATATCATCGGAATCATAAGGAAAAGGACAATATGTGTTCCTCAAGTTCAATCAAACCAACCTAGGTTTCAGATGAATCGTTTGCAATGAAATCGATTTAAAAATCACATCGAATTGACAACATGTTGAGGACAGTGTAGGCGTCTCTTCCTCTATTGGTCATGTGCGTTAGTCCAATTTACTCTCCCATGTTTTCTGGGATTCGAGGGAGATTGTATTCAACGTTAGACAGACTGCAAACTGAAGGGTTCGGAGGTTCTTGTTGACCCGTCAAAATTTGCCCACCCCATTTAACATATGACAACTTACTCAATCCATTAATTAGATGTACTCTAAAATCCATCGTACAGCAGACGTATTAGGTATAAAATGATGTACATCAATCTGTACATGACTTTACGCAGTTCGTCATGGTAAACATCATTTTTATTCTCAGATCTTGATGTGTCCACTCTTTACATTCAACCCTTGGGATTTTCGATGAACTCTGTGGAAGTCTACCTGCCACAAACGTTCATCACTTTCGATGAACAACTAAATAAACCCACATTTGTGATCGGACACTTCCACGAAGCGACAAGCTCCGAAGCACTCATTTTTAGCGAGATCCACCGGAATGGGACTACTGAATGTTCAACCCCCAAACATTTTGAGAAACTGGGATGTCAATTATACGGAGGATTGAATGAAAGTACGTGAGGTTGCTTTGGTTCATCTGTGATTGTATCAAATCCTGAGACTAAAGTCGGTCAAACTATCGCAGATTGAGAGACTGGAAGCGGGTTTATATACTGTGTAGTTTCCCAAAACTATAAGAAGATAAGAGTAATCAGAGTGTAGCGTGTTGCTCACAAACGTTAGCTAACTAATTGAACACCAAGACGTACAGCACAATTTAAAATCGGTGCATGAGTATATGATCTGAAAATTCGCAGTCAAACATCAATAGGATAATGGACTTCTACGGAGGTTGATTTAGGCGTGCAAGCGATTGGTCGGCAGGAACGAGTTGAACTTCAAATAGCGCGCCCGATTAAATGTCCTTTCCTTAAAGCTATTCAAAACATTTGTGTAAATTGGAACACACACTGAAAAACAATTTACGAGTGTCATTAATGTGACAGAAATGAATAAGTATTTAAATAAAATGTCACGTGATCAAATACTTTGATTAGCCTAAATAAATTGAGCTTTATTACTGGGCACCAGTCTTCTATTGCCGTTTATTTACCACATGCATGGTTTAGACTTAAATAGTATGACCAGCTGGTGCATTAATTTGTAGCGTCTCGTAAGTACTGTTGAATATAGCCTCCTGAAATTTTAAATCAATAGAAATGTAAACCCATTGCACCGAGATAAAAGAATGAATCGCTCAAACATTTCAAATGACTTACTATAATTTGGGTGTTTACACCGCATTCTTAAATTCTCAATGATGATGAAGATCAGCTGTGTCACTGTGACTAGAAGAATTTCAATCTTCTCGTAATAAAGGTTTTGTCTTAGATCCACTCAATCTCTATAAAAGAAGCTATAATCCATTTGTAAGAGGAAAACACAACAGGGAACGTCATTGAGCAGCTCTAGGACCACTAACTCTATCTAGTGTCCTCACGAATCACCGTATTGACATTTCAAGATTGTCAAGTGTGTAGGTCGCATTGCCAGCAGTTAAACAACAGAAATATTTTATGATCTTTTACCGTCATCCGTTTAGTCTGTATGATTAGTTTCAGTGAGCCTTGAGACGGTGTTGAAGTAGCATAAATGTTTGCTTATCGTATTGATCATATTATAATTATTCCTGAATAAAATTCCTTTTTCAAATGGAATTTAGATTTATGAACTCAGAAAATGTATGACTAAAGAAAATTAGCATACAAATCCAGGATAACAACTTATATGGAGCTAAACCACATGAACTCCTGAAATGTGACAGATACAGTCACAAATGCATTGTTTTTGTTATATTTTACCATCAAGTTTCAAAATGAAAACCACGAACGATTTTGGGTGTATATATTGTTTGCGCCAGGCATCTAAGAACGTTTAAGCAGATAATTTCAGGTATGAATAATTTGCAAGGTCAACAATTCGTCACTCTCTATGCATTGTTTGAAGAATCCCTTTATATGTCGAATTGTTTTACTTTGAGACCTATTTAGTTGAATCATAATAAAGTGTTCAATACGCTACAACATTCATGGACCTCAGGTTCTGATGAAATAAATCACGAATTGACAAATATGTGAACCAATGATTGGGGTTGAAATCAGGCGTGAAAAACCTGAAGATTGTTTTAAAAGACCTGATTAATAATTGATCATTCTGATTTAACCTAATTGTATCTGTAAAAATAAACATACACAAAGCAAAATGTATTCTTCTCAGTATTGCAACTCTAGTTGTACACATGTACACAAGAACATTTAAACACGTAAAATGAGATTGTTCAATATTAGGAATCAAACGGAAATTGATTTCACGCAAGACTGCTTCAACTTCTTCACCCTGGTGACTTATTACAAAAGCATTCGTCCTCTATGATAACAATTAACACAGGGTAGGCTCATGGGTCTCAGTAATGTTCCGTACAAAGAAATGTTTTGTCGTCTGCTTTACCTAGAGAATTGTGACGGCCGAAGGACAGCCACCATGACAGCTCATCCAAATGTGTGACGAGAAAGCAAACTTCGAGTAAGTCCTGTCTATTTTTCTTTCAAATATACCATTTTAATTTTCGGACGCAATTGTTCGCATTAGTGCTACCTGTGTTCGAGTTTGTCATCTCACATTTGAAGAAATTCCCGGGCATAGCACACATTAATGCTAACCGGGATGTATGCATGTAAACAACGACATTTATCAACATAACGATTTCAAGTGAGAACCGATTCCGTTTATTCTAGATGCATTTACAATTTCAATGTAAATGAGATAATTACCAGATTAAACTCAAAACAGGAAAAAACAGCTGTCGACACAAATCCTACGAGACGAGGGTCGCCTCTTTTAATCAGTCTCCGGGATATTTTACAAAATAGAGAGACCAAGGAAAATCACTTAGTTCATCTCTGTATCCAGTTACTTAGCATAACTCGTTGTTCTACATGTATTGCACAGATCTGACTAATAGTTAAAGATGACTTATCTTGTACTGTTTATATCAGCGTATCATTTGCAGAGAATAATCCACTGGTATAAAGCTTACTAATAAAAGTTAATCGAATGTATTCCTTGCTCCCACGTATTAATCTTGACTTACTTGACTTGACTTATTCCTGTGAACTCCTGTTGGAGCATAGGGCTGCAACAACGCCACGCCAGCGTACTCTGTCCTGAGCTGCTATCCTCAGCTGAGTCCATGTCTTTCCGGCATCCTTCGCTCCACTCACGACTGATCTTCTCCACGATTGCTTGGGTCGTCCCACTTTCCTTTTAGCTTGTGGATCCATCCTAGTGCTTGCCTAGTGACGTTATCAGCTGGTTTGCGGAGTGTGTGACCTATCCACCCCCATTTTCTTTTCTTGATGTCCTGATCAACGGGGTTCTGGTTGGTTCTACGCCATAGGTATGTGTTTGAAATCTTCTCAGGCCACCTGATGTTAAGAATGTGGCGCAAGCACTTGTTGACAAATGTTTGTATCTTGTTGGTGATGTTGTGGGTAACCCGCCATGTTTCGGACCCGTAGAGGAGGACTGCTTTTATGTTGGTGTTAAAGATGCGGACCTTGCTGCGCTGGGACAAGGCCTTAGATTTCCAGATGGGGCGCAGGGTGTTGAACGCTACCCTTGCTTTGCTGATTCGGCTCTTGACGTCGTCTTCTGTGCCACCATCAATGTTGACCACGCTTCCAAGGTAAACAAAGCGGTCAGTCTCCACCACGTCTTTCCCCTGTAGATGCAGTGGCTGCTGTAGTTGGTTGTTCAATCGCATCACCTCAGTTTTCTTTATGTTGATTTTCAGGCCCGTCTTCTCTGCCTCTTCTGCTAGGCGCGTTAGCTTAGACTGTGCATGCTGTTGCTTGTGAGACAGGAGGCCGATGTCATCCGCAAAATCAAGGTCTTCGAGATGTTTGGTGGGGGTCCACTGGATGCCGGTGTTGCTGCCCTCTGTGGTTCTTCTCATAATCCAGTCTATAACGATCAAGAAAATTATCGGCGAGAGCATGCAACCTTGCCTCACTCCAGTCTTCACTGGGAAGGGGTCTGTCAGCTTTCCGTTGTGGATGATCTGGCATGATGAGTCCTCATAGAGCTGTTGGATGATGTTTATCAGCTTTTGCGGGATTCCATAGTGTTGCATTAGCTTCCATATTGTCTCCCTGTCGACGCTGTCAAACGCTTTTTCGAAGTCGACGAAGATCGCATACAAAGGAGACTGCCATTCGATGGATTGCTCGATGATAATACGCAGAGTGGCGATATGATCTATGCATGACCTATCTTGCCTAAACCCCGCCTGTTCTGTTCTAAGTTTCTTGTCCAACGCCTCTTTCAATCTCTCCAAGATGATTCTGGTCAGTACTTTGCTGGGGATGGACAGCAACATGATTCCTCGCCAGTTGCCGCATTGGGAAAGGTCGCCTTTCTTGGGGAGCTTTACCAAATGCCCGAGCTTCCAGTCAGCCGGAACTCTCTCCTGTTCCCATAACTTCACCAGGAAGGGGTGTAACATCTCCGCTGCCGCTGTCGCGTCTGCCTTTAAAGCTTCTGAGGGGATGCCATCAGGGCCTGGTGCCTTACCATTCTTCAGGGACTTGATGGCATTGATGATTTCTGCAATTGTTGGGGGGTTGATGTTAATGCATAGGGATTCTTTTGCTGGTGATATATCAGGAGATGTTTGCTGAGGTGGTCTGTTTAGAATTTCTTCAAAATGTTCCACCCATCTTTTCCTTTGCCCCTCCTCGCTTGTCATGGTTCTTCCATTTTTGTCCTTGACTGGTTTGCTCGGTTTGGAACTCTTCCCTGACCAGGCTCGGGTGATTTCATATACCCTCTTCATGTTATTCTGCTTTGCCGCTAGCTCTGCCTCCTCTGTTAGGTTGTGTATAAATTTCCTTTTGTCCTGTCTAGCAACCTTCTTCACTTCCCGGTTTGTCTCCCAATATTGTGCTTTGAGGTCTGCCTTCTGTTGCAGGTCACCGCATCTGCTAATTTCCATCTTCAGATCCCTCCTCTTCTTAATCTTCTCCCAGGTACCCTTCGTCAGCCATTCCTTCTGTTCCCTCTCTTTCTTCCCCAGAACTTTAGTGCACGCATCCTGCCCGGTCTTTCGTATTCCTGCCCAGTGATTTTCTATTGTTTCGTCGGCCAACTCCGACAGCGCCTCGAACCTATTCCTGACTTCACAGCTGAACTCTTCTGATTTCTTTTTGTCCATCAAGTACTGTGTGTTGAACTTGTGGTACGCTCTTCCTGGCGGATCGTTGAAGGACTTCAGCTTGGTCCGCATTGTTGCAACCAGCAGGTGATGTTTGGAGGCTGCATCGGCGCCGCGCCTCACTCTGACGTCCAGCACACTACGCCTCCACTTTCTGTCTATGGTGAAGTGATCTATCTGATTTTCCGTCTTCCCATCGGGTGAAGTCCAAGTAGTCTTGTGGATCCTTTTGTGAGGGTAACTGGTGCCACCTATTACTAAGTCATTGAACGAACAAAAGTCTGTGAACAGCTCTCCGTTCTCGTTGCAGGTACTCACGCCGTGTCTGCCCATGATGAGTTCCCTGCCTGTGTTGTCATCACCGACCTTAGCGTTCAAGTCGCCCATGACGATCTTCATGTCTCTGCGCGGAGTCCGGTCTAAAAGGGCCTGTAAAGAGTTGTAGAAATCTTCCTTCCCCTCTTCTTGGGCTGTGTTTGTTGGCGCATAACACTGGATGATGGTGATCCTCCTTCCCTTGGAGTTGAACCTGGCTGCCATAAGTCTGGGTGAGACAGGTTCCCATGCCATTAGTGCTCTTGTAGCCTCTGGAGCTAACATTATTGCCACTCCTTGAGTGTGGTCATGATTCATATCTACATGTCCGGAATAGATGATGGTTTCACCTGAAGATAGTCTGTTCTGACCGCTCCCATTTCATCGAGTCTCACATAGGCCCAGAACTTTGATGTTGTAACTTTCCATCTCTTTGGCTACCTGTGCTACCCGCTCTCATATAGGGTTCTGATGTTCCAGGTCCCAATCCTGGTCTTTGCCTTGGTCGTGAGAAGACTTATCGGCGAGTTGGCTTCCCGAAGGCTTTTACCAGCACCCGTCATGAGCCCCACTGGAGAGGAGTCCTACCGTCCAGGCAGCGTTTGTGCAGTTTTTGTTGTTGCAGTTTCTGTAGCAGCGTTGTCTTTTACACGGTGGGGTTTCTAGCCCCACGCCCAACCCTCCTTCATTTTCACCCGGGCTTGAGACCGGCAGTTGGCAGTGAACATTATTTTACGCCTTTTCGAAATAAATGTCTTACGTACCAGGTTAAATAGCACTGCAATTTGATTTATTTTCTAAAAGCCGGCGATCACAAACACAATAAGAGGTTTGAACATGTTAAATTCAAACTAACGTAATATTCAGGTGTGTGAATAAAAGCCATAATAATTGAAAGTGAAAGAATATATCAGCTAGAGCGTACATAATCTCTATTTTGTCACTACTTAATAGTACCTTACGCAATATTTCAAAGATATACATTTTCGTTAGTGAATGTTTATTAGAGACGTTTAAGAGAGGGAAAATACATCAACAGCAGTCTTCAATCAATAGCCTTGACACCTGCAATTGAAAGAGTGACAATCGAGGCAAAATGAATGATTCCATGTGTCGAAATTTATGTGATTGTCAATGGACACCAGTTGGGCAGTAAAACTCTGGATTGTATTAAGGTTCTATAATCGCAAACATACATAATATATACAGTCATTATGTGCTTTCTGTTAATATTTATACTATAAATATCTTAAAAACTTTATCTGGTCCTTCAAATACGACATTTTGGCTCAAAACGCTGAACGAACTTTCATTCAGTTCCAGCCTAAGTTCGAACCTAAGCACCATGGCAGCGGATGTAGATTTAATAAGTTTTCGTGATTTTAAATCGAGTCATACGATGTCGAAAGGCAAAAACATTTAATAATCCATTTTATTGAATAAACGGCTGAAACAATCAACTTTTGCCATTAGTAATCCGAACATCGTGATTGAACTCCTTGTGATATAGTTATAGTTGTTTTTGTGACAATTTTATTCGTGGCACTGCTTATGAGTACACGATAATTTGAAATTTATACGATTTGGCAGAGGCTGTCTGATACATCGTAAATAGTTTTCGGCAGCATGTCTGTGAAAATGGATAAATCATTCATTGGAAAAATAGTATCACTAATCACTCAAACTGTTACCATTCGTAGTTTAACTAGTATTTTTCTACTTCGTTGAATCTCTCTCTAGAGAGGTGAATTTAATTCGATTTTGCGCACTACCGAGTTTAAGGAAGACGGAACATCTATTTCAAGTGCTAAGAATATCAATCTTCCATTTTTAGTATTAGTTGTTTTAGAAATGAATCTCAATCAACGATTTATTTAGTAGTTTTGAAAATAAGGTATCAACGTTTCCTTATTAAGACAAACATTGACACATTTTCGCACAATTATAAGTGAGTTTGTTCATCAATCTTATCTTTAGGTGCTTTCTCTCAAGCGACAGACTTTTGATTTGATTGCGTACTTTGGGATAGATTATTGAAGAATCATTCTGGATTCAATATTTAGCAGCATATGTCCGCAATACGCTAATTTGTGCCGTATATTTTTTCAAGATACAGTGAAGATGCAGCTCTCAAATAGATTACAAAGGTTATATGAACGGGATCTAATGCAATCACCCCATTGTATTCATGATAGTCAGATTGACAACGGTAATATACTTCAAATGTTTATCTTGAAGCTTTAATGAATAATTCTCAATTATAAAATGTTTCAACCCGATTTCTCGAGTCTGTTCTGTCCAACGTTTGAGCATGGCTAGAAATGCAGGCTTCTGTTGGATCTTTTTGATAGAATGTATCCATAAAAATCTACCTGCTCAAGGAAGAAAAACATTAGCAACGATTACTGTTTTGGTTTTTCTACTGAATGAGCATTACACGATTTTTTCGGTTAACAAAACTCATGCTTCAACAATCGATATATATTGATGGATGTTTGATTGATTGTGCTACGGATGGCTGGCATGAACTTAAACGAATTACAACTTATTCTCGGTTCTTAAGGCCGTTGATAGTGCACATTGCATGGATGCTAACAGGAATGAGCATCAGAAAGCAATTGATAATCCAGCGCAATTCGATTGTCAACGCAGTGGAGAGTTTAAAATCAAGAATCAAGATTTATGGTGATAAAAAGCTAATGCTTTACACGTACCATTGGATGACAACTATTGCGAAAAAAATTAATCAAAATCACATTGTTAATGTTTTTTGGGTTCGTGTTGCTTCAATACACCGGGCCAAATTCAGGGTTTTGTTTGACGTATGCATCCAATTTCGATTTGAAAACATCAATTGTCGTTGCATTCACAACATCTTGCGGTAGCGCATTCCATAGAACCACTACGTTTTTTGGTGTATTGATTGCTTCCGTTTCGGTGGGAACGCTGCCATCAACCGCCCCCAGCCGTGAATGTGTCTCACTCATGGTACTTGGTCTCGGTGGACAAAGTCTAATGTCTTTCGGTAATGCACGTTTTGCTATTTTCCATTCGGACTTGACAAATTCAACCATGTCGCTAGTTAAAAAGGTAATCCTGAGAGGTTTCGGTCCGTCTCCTTTATAGTTTATTGAAAAAGGCACCCGGCAAGTGTCAGTGATCACAACGTTAGAAATATTGAGCAAAGACGCAATGTAACGCCACTGCTTGAAGTCATGATCTACTGTTTCCTGTCACGATGCTTCAGTGGTATTTTCTAGTACACCAAGTAGAACCATACACCGCGATACCGTTTTTTCCTTTGTGTTTGAGGCACCCTGCCGTTCCGACCATGGCACATCAGGATATATCCGGCAATTTGAAGTCGGATCCGTCTTTAGTCGGTACGAATTTAGCAGTATATTTTCGATATCAGCCTCGCACTTCAGTGTGACTCTTAGTAACCGAGGTTGATCACTATGAGTTGAGGTGGAATGGCGAGTTAGACGAATCAGTTTGTCAGGAGTAACATGTTCAATTTGCAACTGTTGACAAATTGGAGACCATATATCGAGGTCGTGTTTGTGTTTTCTATCTAACAAGTCGGATTATTGGTCGTAGAGTATTCTTTAAATTTGCAAGTTCCTCTTCTATTATCAATAATCTATTCTCTATTGTATTAGTCTCGTTTCTAGCAGAGAATTTTGCACTCTTGGGATTACGATTCGCTATTGAATTTCTACAGTCAATACAGAAATAGCAAAAGGATGGGAGGTTTTTATCATTCACGATCTTTACACACTCATCGGTCAAAGTCTCATCGCAGGCCACGTGCACATGTATATCACAAAAAATACATTTAACCAATGCCCTATCATTGCTTACCGGGTACAGGCACTTGGCGCAGAGGTCAAGGTGGTTTGATGTCGCTGTCGGGAAAACAACCGTCGTATGCACACCATGATCGATCGATTTTTTCGCGTGGGTGTTGGAACTCGTGACTCGACTTGGTTATTTCATAACTATCCTGCGTTGTTCTGTTCCCTTTCTCGGTGGGATTGTTCTCTCGTATCATTTAGTTGATCAGCAGGCACAACTGTCTGTCGAATTCAGTACATAACAGAAGCAAATGAAGTGTATGGGATTCAAGAATCGAAGCATTCAAGAATTTAAGGTTTAAAAATCAAACGATACTGCAGGAAAATTTCAGTCTAATACTCATTTACACATTGCTTATTTTCCTAGCTGCTATTAGAAGTCGTATGTTTTCAACTTTTGCCAGAAGTTTGATCAAAAATGCTGAACTTTATCGTGCAACACACGAGTCATTTCAGTAGATTTCGCTTTCTTCGGACCGTCATTGGAAAGTGCGACGTGGCATATACTTTTTCTTTGGCGAATCCCAGTATTCTGAAGACATTCGATTGGGGCTCTCTTGTTGGAATCAGCTTTTGCAAATCACGCAGGTAGATTAGGGGCGCACATGTGAGTGACGTATATCCTTGGTTTAGCAGACAGATGTCATTCACACCTGCCAAGACCAAAGCAATTGAGGGATTATACGGCACGTAGGGAAGAAGGTACGGCAGTTGATATTGATCGCGCTTGTCTGTCTTATGGATCACAGAACACAAATTTGGATCGGTCAGGTGAATGAAATTTAGGCTTGGTCACTGTTCGTACTGACACCCTCGGTATAGCGAAGCTTCTGTGTCAGAAACGAAACGTTACCAATAAACTAATCTCACCGATTCATTACAAAAGTGCTTTTCTCCCACTCAATCAGTTCCGCCAGCTTTGTTTACCGGAGTTCGACCTCTAATTTGATCGAAACTTAATCTTTCTCTCGAAACAATTATGTGCCCAATAGCCAGAAAGACAACTCATTATGTACAGACCCCACAAAATAGTAACATAATTTATGTGTGAACCATGTAAGAGCTATCCTTGTCATGTGGTCAAAATTGCAATGAATTGGAACATATGAGTCCGCTTAATTTTTATGCGTTCTAAACAACTGGGACTGAGTTGAAAATTTCAAAGTATGCGGACAGATTAGCAGAGTGTGCCAAAAATGCATCAAATAACCACTTCAGGCTATTTGACAATGCCCGCTCAAGGTAACAGTAAATTTCGAAACTCGAAACCCTAATAGTAAATACCGCTTCTCACATACCTAAAATAAATACAACCTTGTTTGTAACAGAGAACTTGTTGTACAGACGGAAACGAGGAGCACTTATATTCATTTGGACAGTGCTTAATCAAACAAATCATCCTTGCGGTCATTTTTTTCATCTTTCCCATAACACACATCTGCGAGGTCACCAATTAAAACATTACCAACAGCATAGCAGGTTGAAATGCCGCAAATATGCATTTTCCGTTCGCAATGTGCAACTGTGGAACAGTTTACCTACTCATGTGGTACAATCTGGAACAGTTGAAGTTTTCAAAAAATCACTCGATATCCACATGGAAAAGTATGTTTTTTGTGTTTGACAATAATCTAACAATATTTTGATATTTTTTACCATCCGATCCGATGTACATTTTTGTGGGTCTTGTAAAGCATAGCTTTTTACCTGCATATAATCTATGAATAAATCTATGAATAAATAGCTTGAGGATTGAATGAATAAGCTTGTGTGTCGACGGTGTTTCAAAGGAAATGTCGCACGCTTCGAGTGAGTACAAACTTAAGATTAGGATTCAAATAAATTGTGAATGGAATACTACACATAAATACTGGAAATGAATATCGCTTTTTAGTCACCTCAACAATGTGACACGTGATTTATTTTGCAGCAAACACAAAACAATCTATTCATGAATCGGAATCAAACGTGATGATTGCATCGATGAGTAGCTTTAACAAATGCTGATGTGGTTTGGTTATCGATTATTCAATCAATAACAGTAGCACACAAACCATCGAAATTTGGAATAACGTGCATAGTGGATCACACAATGAGGATGCTCATTTTTGAGGATAAAGGGAGTGATTTTATCTGCTCCTGTTGACTTCAAACGAAGAAGTCTGAGCATGACACACTCATTGTTCATTGAGATTTCGTTTAGTATTTCATCGGAAAAGCCGATTGAATGCGGCGTAAGATGCATTGATTCCTTATGACTAAAATCTTTGAGGTAGTAACCTGCAAGAACGTCGGTAGCCTCGAACGCAGTCGTAGTTAGACCATGAAGTGTTTGTACTGCTGAAATTCCTGGCTTAATTTTTGATGTGGTGTTGAAAGTCTGGTACAGGACTTTGGGGTTCCGCTGCATTATGGTCAGTAGTCTTGCCTGATGAGACCGCTTGTCCTCGGTGATAAGAGAGGTGACCTCCTTTCTCAACAGACGATATTTTTCCCAATTATCTGGCATCGGATTCTAGGCATAGTTTCTCCGTGCATCGTTGGGTGTCTTAATCCACTTCCTTGTGCGGCTTCTCAATGTGAAGGTAAATCGTTTTTTCGTTGTCTTTGGCACAAATGTGGAACGTAGGTTTATTTCATCACACAGCTTTTCTATGAAGCTTACCCAAGAACGATGCCCGTCCGTGGTGTCTAGTTTCCAGTCAGAAATCGTTCGTAGAGCACTGTGAAGACTTACAATATCCATTCGTAGTTTTGTTTTGTTGATGTCATTCATTCTTTCGGCTTGACAAACATAATCAAATAAGAGGACCTGGTGGTCGCTAGAACCCAATGAAGTTTCGTAGCCGAGATTTTCGACGGCGTGTTCCTCACTCGTTAGTATTAGATCCTGAACGGATAGCGTGTAACCTTCTCTATATCTAGTGTTATCGAATACGTAGTTATAAAAAGGAATATAGAAGATCAGTTCTTGAAACGCGGAGTAGATCTTTCGGAATACGACCATTCTCCATTCTATAAACATGACCAAGCCACCACAGACGGCGTTGACGTAATAGGGTGAACATGCTCTGTAGACCAGCTTTTAAAAGCTTGTAGTGGCCGAATAATAAGTCTGCACTAAACAAAATACAACAAAATGGAATCAAATCACTAAAAGATCAAAGGTCCGTAGAATGATCCAGTGAAGTCCAACGATAGCGAGATAATCCACACAGGAAAATTCAAGTTGCAGAATGCGCAAAAATTTTGGAGGATCCGTTAATCGGAATTGCAGTGCGCGGACGAACTTTGCACCTCCAATAGAAGACAAAGTCCGAGAGTTCAAAATTATATTAACCGCCAAAAAGTATATTGTACAATCATTAATACGAATGAAGCTTACAAGCCCAAAAATCGAATAACCATACAAGGCCAAAAGATGTATGTACAAAATAGGAAGGTACAAATTGAATGTAGTTCACTACAATATTCCACCACCAGAGCGCAAGTTAGGCTTGACGGAAGAATAACATACTCTCGAAATAATGTGTTGCTCACATCCCCTCCCTTACACACCACTACCGGTTTCTGGCTGTTTGCCGTCGACAGGTGGAGACAGTAAGATCAGGTTCAGTGAGCCTTGAAACAGTGGATTAAAGGTAAACAAGGTTATACTTGTATGCCAACTGTTATATAGGGTTCGTACAACGAACCCCGATGTTCAGACACAGAATCACAAAGTGATTCTTTGTCAAAGCACTCAAGGCGCTTATGGATGA